>OZ057415.1:84549560-84829560 GCA_964056705.1 Troilus luridus
AATTGCATACTAGGCACTTCGAGTGTCACATAATTTTAGTTCGGAATGAGGTAACGATTAATCAAAAATAATAACTACCACTCATCCGGGATATTATATTGACATGAACAAATTTAAAAAAAATCATTACATGTTACATAGTGACAGCATACTTGTTATTCAAAACACAATTAATGTATGTCAAAATTAAAATAAATGTTCAATTAATAATGTTTTTTATATAAGCGATAAGTTAAAATCAAAATGAGAAATAGAAATCATCAACTACAGCCGTCGGGTGTTTTTTTTTTATTCGTTAAGAATACCTAACATTGTTTCATTTTGATTCTTAGTTGATCATTCCTATTTTTCTGTAAATTTTCTACCCAGATATTTTTTTTCTTTCTCTGATGCTATTATAAATTAACCGCTTTAAATACAATTAATATTTACTTACAATTATTATTTAATAATATTATAATTAATATTTTCTATTTAATAGAAACGTCGGTTTCTAATAAATTGCTTATTACTATTTAAGAAACTATTTCTTTGACCACCGCCCGGACCATTGTTTTACCTTAGAAAATCAGAAAATAAATTAGTCACTCAAACAATACTGAGCACTGTTTTAGTAACTCATTTCTCTTTCCTTGAGAAAAGGAAATGAGTGAAATTTACTTTTAAGTAAAAAGTAAAATTAATTAAAAAGAATAAAATATAAAATAAAATCATAAACCATTATCCTGTCTCCAGAGAATTCATCTGTAAAATTAATTTATAAAAATGGCTTAATTTTCTAACATTGTCGAAAAGGCGTAAGTACGATAGGATGTATGTTTGGTTTTGTATAAAGCGTACTATTTTTACCGGTTATTATTGAGGATTTTTTATTAATATCCCGTACTTCTTTGATCAAAAGCTTGACCACTGTTTTGATCAATTTCTCGATCAAAGGTTTGACCAATTTTTTGATCCAAGGTTTGATCAATTCGATTATATTTTTTATTTTTTTAAAGCAAGATGAGAAGAAGAACTATAAGTGCAACAGCTGACATAGTAGAGAAAGTTTTAAGCGTGCCTGGGCTTCTACAACTATTACAGACTACCTGCTAGCGGCAGCTGCCGGTTCCCCCTCTTCAGGTAGAGTCGGCAAAAAATGCAGGCAAAACCGTTATAGAGCTTCCCTCTCATTGGCCCCTACTCCTTATCACATTTCGGCTTATCAGTCGAATAGTACAACTTACACATATACCTACATACCAGATATATATACTTAGCATCAATAAACGTAAAAAAGGTGATTTTCTATGTTTTTCCCGGGACGCAGATTTAGAGTTATGATAGGAAACTAAAGTGCCATAAATTTCTTTATATGAAAAAAAAAATCAATAAAGATCTGGAGTTCTTTATCCGTGGAAAAATTGTTTACTAAAATAAAAGGAAAAAACAATTGTTAGGGGGCGTCTATCGCATTAGAATGAAGGCTACAATAATTTACACCATAATTTATATCATTCAAGGAAATAATTTATTTTTTTAATGATTGATTATTCAATGATAATTGTTTAATATTATTTATTATGACTTTGAATTATCAATCTACAAAATTTATTTAAATAAAACATCTTGTAACTAATCCCGCTTTTTAATTTACATTCCATAAGTAATTCCAGACTATTACTACCACAAATAATTTTCATAACTTTATTTAATTTAATGAAATTAATAAACACTTTTACTTATGGCTGTTTATCGCTTTATAAGCATTAACTAAAATAACTTGAAAAAATGTATATTAAACTGGAAATCCCATGCAAGTTACAAGCATCCCTTCAAATTTATATTATTTTTGAAATCTAATGATTACCATGCTGTTAGTAAAATTAAAATTAATAATACTTATAAAAAAACTGTACTATTTTTTTATAAGTATTATTACTTGAAATATATAATCATTTAGAATCACAATTAAAATTTATAAAGGTTCAAAAACTCGCCAAGTACATTATAAATTAATAAAGTAATAAAGCATACACAACATCATTAGGAGTCATAAACTTTAGTAGAGAAATAAACTGCAGATTACTGATAAATGAAGACATTTTAATGTCATAACAGTTATCTAAATCGGAATCTTGGTTTTAACGACTTGTCCGTAATGATTTGACTTTTTTTTGTAAAACTGATTGTTTTGTTTTTCATATGCAATATAATTCCTTGAATATTGCTATAAAGCATAAATATTAATACAGCGTTGTTACATCTATATGTTATTTAATTTATTGCTTTCTTTAAGGAAGGACACGTAATATATACGACTACATTCATAAACTATATACCGTTCTACTAGCAATTAAAAACATAATTATATTATTCCAATTTTTTTTCTATCCTTCATAAGGTTTTTTTTTCAGTCCTTATAAAAAGGAAATGAATGATGTGTAAAAGTGCAAATATATCATAATTTAAAAAAAATAGTAGCGAATACGGAAGTGTTCATTTAAAATAAAATAAAAGCAGATACCTGAGTTCCGTAATTAATATTATAAATAATTATGTAATAATATTTACTTTATTTTAGCTACAATTATTAAAGTCTACATTAACAACTATTATTTTCATTAGAAGGAAAATTCAATATTTGTAACAATAGGGGGAGGGAGGATGGGAATTTCCAAATAAAAGTTATCAATTTCCTATCTATTGATAAGATACGTAGCTAACAGTTTTATAAATATTTTGATAAGATGTCAAGGGCGTTCGTTTAGATTTTACGTGAGCGAGTCGAGCCCATTTCAAATCATTTTATAGAATTATTAATTACATTTCATAACTATATACGTGTATGTATATATACACTTCACATCATAAATATGTTTTCAAATGAGTAAAAAATATTCATAACATACAACTTACAAAAATACGTCATGACATAGTTAATTTTTTAATATTCTTAATCAATATTTTAAATGTTTCAATCCCAAATCCAATTTTTAATTTTTTAATTAACAACCGGTAAATATTAATATATACAAATATAATTTAATACTATAATAATATAATAGCATACAAATATTTCTGTAAGTGAAAAGCACGTAAGGTACGAGGGGAAGCAGTACCCAGCCGAACCATCTGTCATGATATAATATTGTTAAAGGACGGTCTCACATCCAACTCCTTTTCATCTTTCTATTACCTGTCGTAGGTGCTGTGGCCTTGTCAGCCAATAGTGCGTTAGTAAGTCCGAGCGGTTGCCAACGGAATCCTCATATATATATATATATATATATATATATATATATATATATATATATATATATATATATATATTTAATTTAATTTTTTATATATATAGGAATATATATATACTTTTGTTATAGTTCTATATATTTTGGCTTGAAGGATTTAATTTTATTAATGCTGGTCTTTTCAGTTAAACGTTATGGCCTTTTGGACTTTTCAATAAACAGTTCTCCGTATTTAAAGGATTTTTTAATTTAATTTTTTAACACCTCCATCAGGCTCAGTGGTAGAGCGAAAATCCTGATTCAAATCCCGCTGCTGGCAACTTTTATTTTGTTTGTTAGCAGCCGTAGATGCAACATATCGGATATAGGATCCCCCCCCCCGGGGTTCACCCAGCCTCTATAAAGTGGGTACTCAAAATAAGGGGGAACATCTGGCGGTTGAGATTGAGAGTCTAGGACAAATCACCTAATATTATAATAATAGTACAGTCTCTACTATGTACTAAACCCTAAAAGCGTTCACGGGTTGTAGTGGTACAGGTTTATTTTTATGAAAGGCTTCTAATATTGAAGGTAGTAGTAATTGATTCAAACTTTGGAAAGATAATAAACTCGAAGCATATAAGCACACAATAAAGTAAATCAGGCTCCATTAATACTCCGACAATGAGCACACTTATCTGAGATTTCTCAGACAATAAAAGTAGATTGAGCACATTGTCATAAAGATTAGCCGTTTCACGAGGCTCGAGTGATATATGGAAGCGGGAGTCGAAAGTAATTGCGGAGCCATGGAGTCATGGAGATGGCCGCTCAATGGAATAATGCGGGCTGTATAAACGACTCATGATAAAACAGAGACCCCCTCATATATAGGACATCTGCCGGGCTCATTCAGCCACTTCGCAGAGACATCGCATCCTCGTTGCTGCCGAGAGTTATCTATTGGCAGCTACTACAGCTTTCATCGCTGGATGTTCGGGACGGAAGCCAGATGTGTGAGGATTCCATTCATCAAAACCGAGAATCCAAGGGAGGTACACCGCAGGAAATATTGTTCCCACTGGTCATTCATCAACGTTGATTGAATATCCTCAACGACATGCGTCAACGTTCATCGATCATGTTTGTTCAGATGAAATTTTAAAAAGTTACCGTTTTGCAACTGATGCCTAGTAAGCATTAATCCCCCAATAATACAGCCAAAAATTACTAATCGGAATAATCCATCGAACTATATATAAATAACCATTTGAAGGCCAGATATCCGATACAAATGCTAAGTTCCGTATGAGAAAAATACATATTTTTTGTTTTTGATCTATAATGATTACTTTTATCTAGGTACAAAACGACTAATAATGACATGTGCTTTTGTATCGGCGATTCATGCGAACTGTTACCACTCGAACTATTAAACCTTTTCTTCAAGGAAACTTTTTTATGGCGTTTAGTGTTATATTTAGTATTTTTTAAATAATGATTAAACCTTTTAATTTAGAAAAGGACAATACCGAACACAGCTTCTCATACAATATTATATAAAATCATTTAGAAACCACCCCAACTAACATTTTATTATGAAATCAATCACAGCAATCAATAACTTTTCACTCCCCTGAAAACTGTTGATTTCACTTTCTATACTTCACTTTTGTATCGATCATTTGCGAATTTAAAATCCTCTTATTTTAGAGACTGTCTAACTTGCATTTTCTTTTATTATTATACGTTTGATACCCTCAAACATTGATAAGTATGTTTGAAAAAACTGTAAAAAAAAAAAATTCTTACATCAAGATCGTTGTTATTTATAGTACATTTCGTTTTGTAAAATTAGTGTAACTAAATGTACTCTTGGGAAGGGACTGTCACACTCCGACCTTTCTTGACCTCAATGGATTGGGGACTGAACATTCCCCTGGTTATAGGATGAGTTACCATAAGGGTCATTCCTAGCACCCATTATGTATTGCATATATATTCCATTCTACCTGAGGGATCCCCTTTTGAGGGGTTGGTAGGGAATATAATTTACGATAATGTTTCTTTCAGCACCTTTCATCCTCATTATATTTAAACGAAAATTTAAATATATATTTAATATTTTATAATATATAAATTCCAGAAAATTCATTGGTTTAAACTGAGATTACTTATTCACCTAATAAAATTTAGAATTACATAAACTGAAAACAAATGGCTATCAAACATATGTTACAGTTTACACCATCACTCCTAGACAACCTTTCTATTTATAAAATATTTTACCGAAATATATACACACATAAACGAACCTTTAGTTTATATGAACATGTCTTTTATAGGCTATAAAAATAATCATATAGGGTAAACTACATATATTTAAGCAACTTTATGCTTCTATGAATGATTTATGTCTAATTAATTTTTTATATTAATTAACGATAAATGTACACACATTCCAGTTACCCTAAATGGAGTGAGGTAGAGGCCAATTAATAGAATATTTTCAAGAAACTGGTCCCTAATTATCCAAACTATAATTTTTTAAATGTTATTTCCTTTTAAAATGACTAACTGCTATTTAGGTCGAGGCATAACGACTAAAAAAAAACAAGTTTCTTTCAGAGTTCAAATTAAATATTTTAATGTTTAAAACTATAAATATATAACAGTTCTTGATGGCTGATTAGACAACATATAAAATTAATGATCTGTAGATGGAATTCAGTAAAAATTTCGTTTGTAAATAAAATTAATTTTTAATGTCATATAGTTATACTTGGATAGGAAAAATTTAGGACTTCCACAATAGTATCGTCCGATTAGCCATAGCAGCATAAAGGGGTGTTAATTAAATAAACTATAACAATCATTAAAAAGCTGTAGAGGTTCAAGTATACATCGCGAAATTCATTTCCACTAACACTTTTTTAAGAAGCATGTCCAAGTAACCTGATTCAACGCCTGACATTTGAATTTATAATAAATTTCCGAATGTATAATAAACAAAAGAGAATTCCAGAATACAAAATGGCGTATCTGGTAGGGAACTGAATACAATTATCTTTAATGCATAATCATTACATCAAAGTGAAACCTCTTATTACATGAAAAAAAAAATAAGGCAATCATGATAATTGTTAATGGTAAATCGCTGTAAACTGCTTCCCCGGCCTGATAAAATTCTACACGTGCCGTTTATTACTACCAGCAAATAATAAAATTAACCAAATATTTTCACAAACGTGTTTAGCATTTGTTTTATAACACACTTGTTATAAAGATAATTTTACAACCAACACTTCTAAATCATTTAAACCAGGAAAGAATTCATTGAATTACGGAATAGCTTGATGAAAGCTACGCCATTGTAGAATGTTTATTGTATAATTATATATATATTTAATTCTTCCTTCTAAATTATATATTTTAAAAATAGATTAATTAATTATAAGTTATGAAGAATTTTAACATACCGAAATATTAATTTAATAATCACAATCATGTCACAGATAAATTATTAGTCATGAATAATGTATCAGCCATGATCTCGGCATTAATCATGACACCTTTATTCTTCTCGAAATTAATCTGTCGAATAGTTAATTAAAGATTCATTTTCAATCATTACAATGATTAATTAACATGGATTTATTTAAACATTCAATATCGGAAATCGGTCAGCGGTACGACTGCCTATGAATAATGAAATGATATAAATCTTGAAAGCAAATCGGATACTGTCTAAATTATAGTGTTACTTAAAAATTTTCTTCTTAAATTATTATAGTTGACTTTGATTATATATGTGGAAGGGAATGGTCCGTGTGGAGGTTAATAAATTTCTCTTAGATATAGAGAAATGTTTATTAAGTAGGGAACGTTTCGACCTGCAATGCAGGTCTTCTTCGGAGCTAAATATACACAATACAGACAATTGAAAATTAAAAAATTTCTTAATATGGTAAAAATTAAAATGTATAAGTATTTAGAATATTAATAACAAAGTGACAAGAAGGTAGTACAAAAAGTAATAAAGAATAAATGAAGTAATAAAAAAGAAAGTGTTAAAAATTAAAGAATAAGGTAATAAAGATAATAATTAAAAATTGTAATGGGTAAATTTTATAATTAGAATACATAAGTATCAGGTATTGGAGTGACGAGCGATAAAGATGGGGGGGGGGCATACAATGGACATAATATAATGGTTGTGCAGGGAGGTAACTTGGCCGAGATGACACTCGACCGCCAGTTTTTCCTCTAATGAAGAGTGCTCAGTATATAGAGGCTGGGTGAGCCCTGGGAAGGTCTGCAGATCCCACACGGTCTATCTGTGACTAGGAATGAATTAATTAATTTATCAGCCTCAGGCAGATTTGAATGCGGGACCATAACTATTTCCATAAGACTTTGTTATCAATTCATCGATCTACCATACGATTTTAAATGTTACTGAAACAGTCATCAATAAAAAAATTTATATAAACTTGTATATAAAACGTATCTTTTTAGTAACTACATAATCGACAGTTGCCAGGGCAAATACTATATAGTACCAATAAAAATTAAAGTTAAAAGCTTGTACTTTTTTATTTATTTCTTTATACAATGGCAGGGAGCAAGACTAAACTATTTCTGTACTACAACGTAGCGAAATACTGTAATATATGTAATTCTAAATATTTATACCGCACGCGACTCCGATAGAAACTAGTACAACAACTTTCATTCTACTATCTAAATATAATGCGACCTATTTGTTCAACAGTGTCTTAATGCAAGGGGGTGCAATCACTGGTACTAGAGGACTACAAGTATAATTTATGGCCAAGAATGATCAATGAAATATAAACTTAAATTAAATACTATGTATGAAAATGCTAATTATTGACAAATCACCTGCTTGCATAACCGTTGCTTTAGAAACGCTACAAAATATCTCCTAAGTATCAAGCCCAAGACCCTTTAGAGGTTGTAGTAGTATAGATACTGTTATATCAGCTGTTGTGTAATTCTTGGTTAGAACAGTAATTGTTTATAAACCAATTGTTATGAAATAATGCAATTTTGCATAAATCAATCTCAGCTTCCAGATTTAAAGAGACCCACAAGAGATTGGGTAATAAAATAATTAAACAAGTTAATTCTGGTGACTCGTCACCTATAGATTATGAGTATGGAGCTATATACAGCAAACTACCTCACTTTAAACGTCTAGACTACACTCACACTCACCAATTATGAAAGTTATAAAGTCAATAATTCTTTATTTGTATACATTGTATATACATAAAGTACATGGTAGACTGTTTCTAAGGCAACGATTGTGCAGGTAATCATTAGGCAGATATCTCGCTCAACCACAAAGCTTTTTACCCGTATTTAAGTATTTAGAATGAAGTTTCTTCCAATTCAAGTAAATAAATGTATAATTTCCATTAAAGTCTACAACTATTACTAATAAATACTAAACGACATGTTATCACAATAGCTGCCAAATCATTGCCTTGCACAACCGTTGGATGAACAACAGTACATTCTCTACTAAGTAATGAACCAAACGCCCTTTAAGGGAATACAAAAACATATTTTAAAAAAACCTGCACCACCACAAACCGCGAGTGTCTGGGGTTCAGTACAGATACTGTACTTTTGCGTGGACAAAGGTTGTGCAGGAAATCAATTTGTCCTAGAACAGGCACAACCGCCTGATTTTCGCCCTTATTTTGGGTACCCACTTTATAGAGCAACTCAGCGCTCTAAACACTAATGTACCCAGCTCCCTGTAGAATACAACTCCAAGTATTACTTTACAGGGTACGACAGTAGTTATGGTCAACTATTAACGACAATTAAAAGCTATAAACTTGTTAATAAACGTGAGTTATCGCTATAACTGGCTGGATGATGTCAAGTGACGGAAGGTTCATTGATGCGCTTCCGCCAGCTGCTCCGGAAGCATGCGAAAAGAACACTGCTAGGTGGCCAACGGATTTTTGGCAACGGCTCAAATTTCGTTCTTCTTCACCGTCTTATTTTACATATAATACTTTGTTATAATTAAAACAATTAATAATGCGTTAATCAACTATAGTACAATGTACTTCATTATGAAATTGTAGTACATCCATATATTTAATAAATTTGGTTGGAGAAAAACCGTTTATTGTGGAAACTCTCAATAAAAAATAGGTATAACTAATATTATAAAAACAACTTTTCTATATGATCCGGCTGTGGCTTCGAGAATTATAACGAAAATTCGCATTAATAAAATATATTTTTATTATTAAATTTTTTTTTAATAATAATTAGTTGACCGCATAAATATGGAGAAAAAAAAAATGGTCCGGCGGGTGAAGGTCCTAAAATAATTCTTTAAATAGTTATTAACTATTTATTAGAAACCGACGTTTCATTGTTTAAACAAGAAAGAAAAATATTTTAAAATGAAATAATTGGAATAATAAAGTTAAATATAATAATGAAACTATTGGAATCAACAAGATACAACAGAAATAATTTAAAATACAAAGTAAAAATATTTTTAAAATAGTGAACTGAAACAATGGGATATTAGTTAATGACAATAATGATAAGAACAATCTAATCAATAGTAGTTAAAAATAAGATAATGAAAATAATAGATGCGATTAAACTTGGAAATATAAAAAATAAAATTATAGAGCAATACATATAATTATTTCTCTTTTCTCGAACGGTTCTGGAATCGTATATATAATTTTGTTGTTTATTTCAATTGTTTCAGTTTTAATATTTTTATATCTTGCCTATTCAGCCCTGATGAAGGCCTGCAATGTCGGTCGAATCACTATCCCTGAAATCACTAATTAAGGAATTATTCGTTTACCTCTTCCTGGTACGTTTTTCCTCTCCATAAAAAGCAACTATAATTAAGTACTAAAAGATATAAACTAGAAGAAAAAATTATTTTTTTTCGAGTGATATAACTATAATAAAAATCTATACAACTACAACCCATGAAGGGGTTTTGGGTTCAGTACATTGTAGAGACTGGACAGTTTCGTGGACAGCCAAATTGTCCACCCATTTATAGAGGCTGGGTGAGCCCCAGCAGGGTCCTATGCTAATAGATTAAATGAATAAATAAATATTGCGAAATAAGATATATAAATAGGCCATCAGTTATGGAAACTTTAACAATAAATTATTTATTGACATTAATAATAATTACATATTATTTTATTGTTTATTTCAATTAATTCAGTTTTAAATACTTTTGTATCTTGTTTATACAACGCAACGAATTTTTTTTTAGAAAGTTATATTGTAACTTACAATTACACTATTTAAGAAATTATTTTTTTACCACCACCAGGGCCATTGTCTTCTCTATGTTAAATAAATAAACATAATAAAATCCTACAAGATTATTTCCACAACATTAGTTAAGAAGTAATGTAGGTTGGAAATAGTTCGGGGGTGCAGTCAAAAATTACACAACAAATAAGTGGAAACCTATTATAATTTATGTGTGCCGACGTTTCGACCTACTTTGTAGGTCATCTTCAGGGCTATGAGAAAAAACAGACAAAAACAAAAATGACTGTAAAATTACATAACAGTACCAAGAATATAATAAAATAAAATAAAATTATAATAATAACATAGAGATATAGAAAAATTGAGTGAAAAAAGTGAAGGATATATTATGAAAGGGTATATGAATAAAGATGATTACATAATAGATGTATGGAAAAGTGATGATGCAAACAAAATACAAAGAGAGAAATCAAGTTAAACAGAAAATGATAAAATGAAAAAGATATAAATATAATGAGTGAGATATATAAGTATTGAAAACTTAGTTTAATAAAGATAGAATTGTATTGTAGAAAATATTGTATGAAAATAGACTCCTAGGGAGTTACATAAGTAAAATGAAAGAAAATTGATAAAAAATATGATAGAGAAGAATATTGTAGAAAGTAAAGAATAGGAGTCTCATGTATGACAGGCAGAGAAGTACAAAATAAATATAACATTCAAAAATTTAAAATATAAGTATCAGTTATAAGTATTAGTTAAGAAGATTCAATACTGCTTTTCAAGATTAGGGCCAAGGGGTAAAAAATACAAGTCTTCAGTTCTCGGAAGCAGCCAAAAGAGAAAAAAAATGTTTAAGATTCCAAAACCGTTGGGGGAAAGAGACGGAATGTAATATGTTTCGAGCAGAAAGATTCATTTAACACGCCAGAAAATGTTAAATATATGCGAGAAAAGTTATCAATATTATTTGTAGCCGAGGCAGGCAGGCAAAATACCTGAGTCCCTTTTTATCTTCCTTATCGCTTTCCTTGAATACCCCCCCCCCCCACGGCAACTTGACTCCAAGAGTCTATCTTCAGGTATAGATTCCTTGTAATTCAATATTACCACCTCTACTGTTAAAAATACACAAATATTAATTTAAAATGAGGGATATTCGAGCATATAAGAGGATAACATATAATTATCCAAAAACACTTTAAATTTAATTGTTACTTATTGAGTTAACACCCTTAGCCCTTTTTGCAATCCTTATAGTAGCGGCGAAACATCAAAAATAGGAAAATGTTGCTTAGTATGGTCATCTATGATGTAGTGGTTAGCATCGCAATCCGTCAGGCGGCTTTAGGATTTCTTCTTATAGAGAATAAAAAATTATCGGTTATGCCGTCCCTGGGAAGGGATGTAAAACGGAATACCAGGGCCTCTACAGTGTCATGTACGTGTTAATGACCCGTGTCCTAATTATGGAAAGAGAAAATTTAGGACTCCCATAGTACCATCATCCGATTAGCCATAGCAGCTACAGTAACGTCATATGAATAAAGAAATATTACTTGTTTAACAGTAGTAATAGGTAAGCCATGAACAAACCAAATCATATATATGTGCCATACAAGTAATTCAATACAGTAGATTATATTTAATCATAGTACTAGAAAGGTATGGGTCGAAAAAAAAAGTTATAATAATAACTATCCTAATCATAGGATTTAAATAACCTAAAAACGGAATCAATATTGTAATAGAAGTTGAAAAGTTTTTTAAGATAAAAATAAAAATAATGTGTCCTTTTGTAATGTGTGAGGAACTCATCTATACAATACAATACAGTATATATATCTCATTATTATATATAGTGAAAAAAAGGTTCAGCTACTTTCCCTCTTGATTCTTTAACTAGTAGTTAAGGATAGAGACCCCCTTCCGAAGGGACGTATAATGCCCAACAAAAACTTATCACAATCTTCATGGTAGAATCATTTCAATATCAACGGGGTACATCCCTTGGAGTTCTGCGTTTTCCCGGCGGTGTTGTTTAAATTTAATGGCCTCGTTTCACATCTATGAAGAAAAGTTGAAAGGATGGTAGGTAGGAGATTTTTATCATATTTATATAAATTTTTCTAGACTAAAGAGTGATCAATTCAATGAGCAAATTGATCTTTTAGGAGGAAAAAAATCTTTACCTAGAGCACTGTCATCTGCTATTTACCCACTATTTCGGTACCCATTTGCCACTGGAGGATCCCAAGTCCCAAAGGTTCATCCCCGGCTGTTGACTGATTATATAAAATCGGGACCTTCGGAACGGCAACTCAGGGCTCCCTTTGGCAAAATAAATTTAATCAATAATACCTATTACAAGTCATAAATGTCAGTTTCATCTAATTCAAGATTAATACAAACAATTCAATTATATCTTCCGAACTTATTTGCCCTATACCAAGGACATTCATCTATTTTCTTGGCAGGATTCTATGTAGCACAACCTTTAGAAGACATTCTACCAAAGGAGACACGGAAGTCATAGACTTGCTCAACCTTGCCTCGAAAGGGGTCTGCAGGAACTACAAGGAAACTCGGAAAATATAATGCGGTTAATATCGGCTTTACGGCTTCGCAACCATCAATTTGTGCAGGAGCAATAAAAATACCAGGATTCAAATTAGACTTCTCGAGCTTTGTGCGGAAGGGTTGTGTAAGCACCGATTGTATTGATCATAGCAGCAATGATACAAAAGAGCAATTTTATGAAACTAATTGGAATTTTAAATATAAAGGTTGGAGCATACTTTTTTCCTGGACTTACTTATTATTACAAAGGTATACAATTGTATCCTTACATAATTATTAATCTAATTATGTAAGAATGAATACCTGAAATAGATGACCTTGGACGATAGGCAAGAATGAGGTAGTGGCGATTAGAGTTATAAATCATTAATTTTGACCACGCTAATCAAGGTTTTTGGTCAATTAAGAATTATACTTATTTAAGAGATAATAAAACCTGGAGCAGTACAATCCATGAACGGCATTGGGTTCAGCACACGATAGAGACTGTACTTTTTCTATGAATTTATAGGAAAATATTTGCCCAGAGAGTTGATTTGATATCACGCTCACCCTCAGATTTACCCCAAATAAGAGCTTCCTTTTACATTTTACAGAGGCTGTGTGAGTCCCAAGTGAGTTTGTAGATTCAACAGAGTCTATCCTTGGACTGGATATAGAACTGTTTGGTTAACTGGATATAAAAAAAAAAATAGGTCCGACTACAAGAATGCAATCAATATTATAATACCCTGTTTCGTTGCTATTAATAGTCTGAATAATGTATACTATTTAAATACTATCAAATTTACAACGTTTTGGCTTAAAAAATAATTCTTTTCTTAACAAGTAATATAATTATGTTTCCTTTTTATTTTTTTAATGGTTTTATAAAATTATCAATACCGAAAAACATCTCAAACAGACCATAATATTCTATCATATGAAGTTATGGAACCTAAAAAGGAATTAAAAATAACATTTAAAATAATAATAAAAGTATCGGATAATTAAGATCTTAGAAATATTCATCAGAACAAATTTACTTCTTTTTTCGTGATTTATAAATTATACCCAAAACATAAATGAGACAAGACTTCAATATTCTATTGTAGAACGTAAAAGGAAATGAATAATTATATTAAAAATAATAATAACAAAAATAAATAACAATAATAAAAATAGTTGACTGTTCAAGGTCTTAATAAATCTTTAAAGTGAAATTTTGGACAAAAGTATACGTGTTAGTCTCCAATTATTTTTGAAGGAATAATTTGCCTGCATATGTTATTAAGCTCGCGATCAAGTTGTTTACTCCTCCCCCTCCCCTCTCACATCGCTCTAGATCTCAGAGAGAAAAAGCGAAGTCCCGGAACTTCGTTAAGCCACGGCTGCGCGGGCTTAACCCGGTTAAATGTTACAGCAGTAATAGTGCCAGGGACGTTGTAACAAATATCAAGTAATTTACCCTAAGGGCTTAATTGCGCGGCAAAAGCATTCCAATTGCGCCAGCAAGAGTAACATTAATTTTAATTTGTCTTAGCAGATTGCAAAAGAGAGCAGGGAAATGTCGTTTCGTTTAAATGAGTAAAGAATGAAATGTATAAGAAAAAAAAATTAAACTACAAGATCTTCGGATGTCTTGAATCCTGTTTAAAGGTAATACATTCTAGATCGTTTTAATGTGTTGAAATCATAAAAATAAGTAAGCATTTGTAGCCAGTTCCACCAAGCATTTGTAACACCCAAAGGTAAAATCAATAAAATCAAAACTCTTTTTATTTTGGAGAGAAAAGATTTGCCCCCGGCTTGGATTCGAACCCGGGTCGTCCGCCTCCCCGTGGCAACGCTCAAACCATTTGAGCTACCGGGGGCGTTCAGGATCAAAAGGGTAAATTTCAAAAATCGACTTTTTAATAGCTTTTTGCTAGTTTGTAGTCCTTCAATTTTGTCTAACATGGTTTCGGAAGCATATAGCAATGATTAACTGAACTAGCGAAAATTTTGAAAAAGCCAATTTTAGAAAATTGGAGTTTCCACTTCCATTCAGAAAGCCTTTGATAAGATATTGAAAGCATTCCTTGCTATTTATTTAGCCAAACTCTTAATTTAGCCAAAATAATATACCTAAAACGAGGTGTCATATTGATATTCGCTGTTCCATAGTCGATCTAGTCAAATCACTTTATATCCTCACCTTTACGTAAAAGATGGACTACAATAATTAGAAACACTATAAGGAATTTATACCGATTTGGTTATAAAGGACGAAAACGATTTCGCCAATTAACACACAATCGAACAATTAATTAATCGGTCCTATCTGAGCTAGGAAATAAAAAGATACAAAAGTACTTCAATTGGCTAAATAAGGCCCTAATTAAGACTAAAATACACAGAGGAAGGTTAGGATGGAAGAAAGAAGACGAAAGGTTAGGTAATTACCGAAGCAGAATGATGCGCCCACACTACGCCTACCCAACGGTTGCGAACGTTTCCATTCCAACATTCATACAAAAACGTTTCCTTCTTCAGCGAGTCTTGTGTCGTAACATCTCCCTGGGCGATTAATCATCGCCGAGGAACACGATAAAACAAAATAACTTAACTCCCGAGTATCGTTACTACCGTACGGGATAGCCAATTAGATTTATTTGTCTGCATCTGTTCTTCACTATTGGTATTGCAACCAGCCATATATTTAGGCAAAGATTATTATTAAGTAATATATCTTAAAAGAAGGAGTGGAAACTTAAGCGTGTCGCGTTGCTGAGTTTCTGAAGGGCCCGGGTTTAAATTTTAGAAAGATAAATTATTTAGTCAGTTAACAGGCGTAGATGTATATTGGAGAATCTAAAGATCGGGCTCACCCAATCTCTTTAAGACAAACCACTGCCAGCACACCCGTTCATGAAACTATACAGTCACCACGTTCTGAACCAAAGTCTCTTCACGAGTCGTATATTTTTTTTAATGATTAGCTAATAGTACTGCGCTTAGTTGCTCTAAAGAATGTTCCGAGTTCAAAGGTGTGACAGATAAATTATTTTTTAAAACTAACGGATGGATCCTGTGGGATTTAGAGGATCTCATGGAGTTCACTCAGCCTCTATAAACTTTGGGGAAAATCTGGCGGATGAACATCATCTAGGACAATCAACTCACATCAACATCAATCAACCCACTGTTCAAGAAACAGTTTAGTCTCTTTGATGAACTTAATCCAAGACTCTTCTTGGCTTGTTGTGGTACAGGTTTTTTTTTTTTTTTTTTTTTTTTTTTTTTTTTTTTTTTTTTTTTTTTTATCTCATTACATTTTTAGGAAAAGATTTATTCAACTCTAGTCGTTTACCAAGCTCGATTTTCTCTACTCTCAGCTTTTATGCCAAGGAATCTATCCTGCTTTAATGCTTCTGTATCGATGGAATATTCAGTAACAGTTTCCATTCTGTCGAATTGAAAACTAACT
This sequence comes from Troilus luridus, assembly GCA_964056705.1. NCBI lineage: Eukaryota > Metazoa > Arthropoda > Insecta > Hemiptera > Pentatomidae > Troilus > Troilus luridus. Next base: position 84,566,115 of record OZ057415.1, read on the forward strand.
GAATAAATCCAGTAAATTAAATGATTAGTCATTAGTTTATCGAAATAAATTATACTTTTCCAAATGAATTTAACTCAATTTTAGTTAATTTGATTATATTAGCCATAGGTGTACCTTGAGGGGTCTACAGACCATCCTGGGTTCACCCAACCTTTATTAAATGGGTACCCTTTGATAAATAAATTTGAACTATTTCATTAACTGTGAACAATTAATCGCGCAGTTTATCTTTCCACGCTTTCTATTACATAATCACTGGGTAATCGAATGATTGGATTCGGGTAAATCGTAATTTAGGACACCTGCGCTCCATTGCAAGAAAATCATTAACGTTTATTAACCGATACGGAATTATTAGCGTTTTTAAAAATGTTGTTATTATACTACTGGAAAACGCAATAATTACTATATTATTGCAAAACGTGTTAATAAAAATCTCCGTTCTGCTGGAAAAGGAAAAGTTCCGGCATAACAGATAAAAAGTATATAAATATTAAGCTTCAAAAAAGTTCTTTTAAATTACGGACTTTGTCAACTTACTTTTTAGTACAGTTTGAAATAAGTTTCTTGCAAGTGAAATGTGTATTTTACACCAGTTCTACTATTATATTAGAAGGAGCTAAAATAAATGAAAGTTTTATTTTTATGAATTTTATTTCATTAATTTTTGTTTATGCATTTACAATACATTTAATTTAAGAAATAGGGTGCTTTCGTTTTAAAAAAATTAATTAAAAGAAGATAATTTTATTAGCTATTTTTAGCACCGATTAACCGAGTATTTTCTTAATAATATATATTGAAAAAATGAAATACGGAATTTATTTTTAATAAAAAAAATTATTCTTCAGTAGTATGAATTAATTAACAAAGTGCAATACATAAAGAAATGTCTTTGTGCTTGTGTGCGTGTTGGTATGTGTATGGTACTGCTGTATATGTGGTATCTGTGGTGTCGAGGGCACGAAGCATATAATCTCACCGCGAAGGAGAGACGGGAAGTGATAAGATAGACATAGGTGTACAGAACCATTATTTCTGCCTTTGTAGAAATGTGTTCAAGTAAAAGGCATATGACCGAAAAAATAAATAAATAAAGAACAGTAGAAACAAAAGTTGACCATTGTGGCTGTCGTGTGAAAACAAAATTAACACAGTCTTTAATTTTTTTTAATACAATAATATTATTGCATTAAATTATATTATTATAATATTAGTCCATATTTTTAAATTTAAATTAAACGTTATTTGTCCATTGATTGTAATAAAAAAATTACAATTCCTTATTGGATAATAATTAATTATATATAAACATTTTTGACATTGAAAAAACCTTAAAGTATGCTGACAAAGTCCTTTATTTAAAATAACTTTTTTGAAGCTTAATATTTTTTATCTGTTATTCGATTGTCATACATGATCCACTTTTCGTCACAAGTTATTAAGCGGCCGAGAAATGGTTAGTTTCTTTGACGAGCAAGCAAAGAAACGCACGTCTCTAGACGTTTCAACTGGTGACGTTCGTTCAGCACGTGTGGGACCCAGGAATTGAGCTTTTTTGCCTTTCCGATCAATTTTAAATGCCTGGAAACTGTCGTACGACTTGTGCCTAGCTCTGACGCATATTCTCTGACTGTTTTATGAGGGTCTTCTTCCTCATCATTCTTAAGATCTTCGTCCTCTATTGATGTTTGAGGCCGTCCACGGGGCAGATTTTCCTGAGGAAAATTTTGTAAACCAACGACGGATGGTTCTTTCATTAGCACTCCCTTCACCAAACGCATGATTAATATTTCTTGCTGCCTGGGCAGCGGAATGACCGAGTTTGTACTCATAAAAAAAATCGTTCGGAAATCGCGTGTTTCCATGGCCACGGTTAAAATTATACTAAAATGTGTAAGCCTACTTGGGAAAAAAACAAACACAGTTTGCAAATAGATGATTAGCAAGTGCTTATTATGGATAGTAAATATTTTGCTAGGAATCAACAGGAAACGCTTTAATCCTTTATAAAGATTAAGATTTAAAAAATCGGACATTTCATGAGTGACAACCCAATGTATACATTAATTACAGGAAACGCTTTAATCCTTTATAAAGATTAAGATTTAAAAAATCGGACATTTCATGTGTGACAACCCAATGTATACATTACTTACTTTTGTATATAAATTAAGAAATTCTTCCTTGGTACTGCAAAGTTTTTATAGTTATTTTCTGTTTTCTTTCTTAGCCCTGGAGATGGTCAACATGGTAGGTCGAAAGGTCGGCACTATTGAAAAATAAGTTATTCTTATTTTTGTGTTATCATTGACATGAAGGGAATCCACCCCTTACCAATCCTATCCTTTATTATAATTTAAAACGATAAACTTCTTTCATTTTAGTTATGTAAACTCCCCAGGAGTCTATTATCTTGCATTTTATAGTTTTTTATATATATATTCTACTACCTTTTCCATAATTTTACTTCTCACCTCTGATGTTTATACTTTTTCTTTTTAAATAACTTTCTGTTTACTTCCTTCTTTTATCTTTGTATAAAAAAAAAAATATCTTTTTGGCATCACCACCGTTCTGTACATTTTCTCTGTAATTTTTTATTCATATATATCCCTCGCTTTTGTTCTAAATTTATACCTCTCTACATATATATTTCTTCTCATTTATCATATACTTAGTCTGCAATGTATTTTTATAGTTCTGTTATTTTGTCTGTTTTTCTTTCTTAGCCCTGAAGATGACCCACAAAGTGGGTCGAAACGTCGGCACATAATTAAATAAGTAACCACTTATTTAGTGTTTTTATTCGACTGCACCCCTAACTATTTTCTTCCTTACGTCTATCTTCCAGTCAACCACCCCCTCGCTTCTCTTAAAACGATGTACATAATAAAAGAAAAATGAAATAAGAATTCTTTTTTAATGCAAGATTCCTCTATAATCAGGTACAGGATAAGTTTTAAAAGCTGAAGAGAATAATTTACATATTCGATAACAATATCTGACAGGTTTCAATTTACACTATCCACACAAACCGGATTCCTGAGATGGAGAAAAAACCTGCGAGTATCAACGGGCCGGAATAATTTATTACAAAATATATTGAGATATATCTCGGGTATATAAATAAATGTAAGAATATATGTAAAATATATAAATAAAATATGAGGAAAAGGTGCTAATAAATTTGTAAAGACGTTGAGTTGAAGTGGAGGAAGGTAGGTATAGTGGAGGAGGAGCGGCGGGATCAATACTCGAGCGTAGCCTCTCCTCACTCAGTTAATCTCTTTCTAAACATTCCTCCACCGTTTTCCCTTCAGGTCCTAGGCCCTCTCTTCGGCCTTTGCCTGGAAATGATTAACGCCAGGCACGACTAATTAATATTTAATTAATTCCCTCCGATAATTAATAAAGGCCTACTTATCATGATGAAAACGATATCCTAAACTATGGAAAGAATAAGAGAATTGATATAAATGGCGCTTTTAAATAAAATTATTAAAACGATTTGAGTTAGATCGTAATTATTCCGGTTTTATGAAAATATATGGAAACAAAAATCATTAAAATACCTGACGCCATCAGGCGTACAGTCATCACAATTTGACCTATCAATGACGTGTGAATATATCTACAGGGTGTCCCATTTCAAGTGGATCAAACGTTTTTAACTTTCAAACCAAACAAAATTCAGAAAAACGATTCAGGTAAAAGTTGTAGTAAGTCATGCCTTGTTTGAAGAAATAAAAAAATATTTTATTTTTTTTCACTTTAAATGGTCAATATCGACCTTCGAAAAATGTAGTTTCCTCTTGACCCCATTTATTTTTATTTTTCTGAAATGTACAATACAAAACATGGAAAAAATGTATGAAACATTTCTATCTTTCATAGTTAAAGTAGAAAAAGCATTCAAAGTTCACTACTTTAGGATACCTCCATTACGAGGAAACGTAATGTAGCATTAAGTTATTTTATTTAAGAGTTTTTAGTCGTAATAACTAACTAATAAAGGTATTTTGAATCTTTCAGAAGATGTCTAGACATTTAAAAACCTTAATTTAATTTTTTTAAATTTCTACGAACAGGTTTTGAACTTTGAATGCTTTTTCTACTTAACCTATGAAAGATAGAAAACATGTTACATACATTTTTTCCATGTTTTGTATTGTACATTTCAGAAAGATAAAAATTAATGGGGGTCAAGAGGAAACTGCATTTTTTTGAAGGTCGATATTGAACATTTAAAGTGATAAAACAAAAAATTTTATTTTTTCAAACTAGGCCTGAATAACTACAGCTTTTACCCGAATCGTTTTTCCTGAATTTTGTTTCGTATAAAAGTTAAAAACGTTTATAACACTTATAGCCCTTAAGTGGCGGATTGGACTTATTGCTTTCCCGTAAAAAGATAGGTATCAGTAGTCGCTTCAAGCTAAGTCACAACAAGTTTAAAACATAATTAATTATTAATTAGTCAACATTTAATCACTGGTAAATCAAACGATATTTATTTAATTAATCTATTTTGCTTATTCTACATTAAATTAAAAAAATAAAAACATGGTAAAGAAAGACCACAATTATATCACAAATATCATTTTCAAAATTTCATATTGACCTCTTAGGATCACGTTATGACGTTAATAATATTCTCGAAAATAAAAATAATTTTATTACTGACCGTAATGATATACAGCCCCGGCGAATAAGCGGTTAAGTATAGTTTTCTCCGAAATGAGTTTCTTGTACTCAAGTAAACGGAATCGAGTTATTTTCATAGTGAATAAGGGGCTAAGTAAGGCATTGGCTTGATAAGGAGTTATTGTTGATATTACAACTCCATTTCAAGCCAAAAAAAAAAAAAAAAAAGAATCAGGTTATCTGAAAGCAGTTAACTCTTATCTGGACGAAATCCGACTTAACCACTTACTCATCGGGACTGCAGATATAATAACTGTTGCTGATTTTATATAGAGTAAAAAACCTTCTTACACATACTGTGTGAGTTATATCATTCATTCTTTGAAACATTTGTTGAAACGTTCCTTTATGGATAAAATGATTACCGCAATATAGACATTTCTAAAAATTACTCTTTCTTTTGCATATTAAAACTCGGAATTATTTTAATTTTCGAGAATATTAAAAAGGAAACTTATGAACAGTTAAAACCTCTTGTGACTTAATTGGAAACGAAAATCTGCGGAACTTATACCAAAATAACAAACTACAAGAGCTTCGTTCGCTGCAGCGCGCTGTACAATTTATTGAGAAAATATGACAAGCTTCACTAGTAGTTCTATCGTAAAATTTTTAAACCATATTTCTTATGAAATATTCCCGCTGACACTTCGTTTGCAGTATTATAAGACAGTAAATTATAAAAGTGGAAAGGTAGGGAAAGAGACTGGGGTAAGTGAATGACGCAGAGGAGAGCTCAACTACCAGGAACCCAGGCCCAGGTATAAATCCCCGACCTTTCTATTATCTCCTTGGTTTGTAAGTCCCTTCAGAAGATCCCTTGTTCCTTAATTCGTTATTTACTGTAAATCTCTTTCTGGGCAAGAACTGTTCAATTCCTAATTTATATTTTTCTAAAACATTTTCGATTAAAAATAAAATGATTTATTATTATTTTTTTATTATCTTCCTTGTTCTCTATTACACCTAAGCGTAATGGGATTTAACTTATATTTGTATAAGTTTTAAGGGTGTATAGTAATTGCCTAGTTTTGAGGGCAATAATAACCATTAGCATTTTGTTCCAATGAAAATCAAACAAGAACGAAAAAGAATAAATATATATCAATATTTCAAAATAAAATTCCAATATTAAGAGTGGAAGTCCTGTTCTAATGAAGATTTTAATCGCTGGTAAAATAAACAGAACATTTAATATTTATTTAAATATTCTACTTGAAAAAAAACAAAAAAAACGTGGGGAATATATGGCAGTTTAACAAACTTTTTTTTAAAATATTTATTTCCCTTCCTTTGCTGGAGTCTTGCCAATAACCCATTATTCAACATCAAAATATTATTAAATACAATATTTGCTCTATAGATTTCAATATTACTATCGGCAGTACGTAGAGTGGTCGGTTATTTAGCTTTGGGTCCCATTGTCAGGCCCGGCTGTGAGATAAATTATTGATTCTGTTAGGAGCCGTGAATCGACCTTAGAGGATACGATGACCCTACAGGTGCTCCCCAGCCCCTGTGTCAACTTATCAGATGGCACATGATAAGCATATATTTATACACATAACGATATAAAGTTAGGTAAAAAATTTGACCAGGAAAATTTTAAATAATTAATATTCCTAATGAGTTTGGTCGGGCAAAGCAATTAGAAATAAGCCAAGGTCTGGGAGCATTTAGGAAAGAAGTTGGAGCGCAGATAGACCTAACCTAATAGCTGTCTTACTCTCATTTGCATAGCGGCCTGCGATACAATCCCTTGGACTTAGCCTACCAACTTTAATTAACTTTACACGGAATTATCTTATCCCGAAGTCCGAATGTGCCAGGGGACTTAGACGAAGTCCGTAGGGGACGGAGGAGAAGAAAACGTAGAAACAGTATGGGAAATAAGATAAGAAATCGATCTCCAATCGAATATGGCCCAAGCAACATGATATAACTGTAAGATAATCGGAAATATTCAATGGTGAAAAATGACTGAGTTAGTATAACTGTAGCTTTCTCTGAATTAGTTTATTTACCCTCCCAAAGGATTTATAAATTTTAATGCGTTTTAAAATTATTCAAGAGGTGGATTTAAATAACCTCATTACTTTTACGACAGTGGGACCTCATGAATTAAACAGGACTCTCCCGAAAAAAATTAAAGTGAAAAAAAAATACATATTATACTATAATCGATACAATGGATTTAAGTAATTAAGTATAATTTAAACATTAAGTTAAACGAAAGTTAGGTTCCTCTACGAATTTTTTTTACTTCGGGAAGCGGATAGACTAAATTACTTGGTTTCATATGTCCGTTCTACCAGGTAAGGATGATAGATTTATAAATAATAATTATAGTTCTATAGGCATCATGCCCCTAACCCCAAAAATTATAATGGAGTTCAGTAGCAAATTTAACACAACAAAGCTCAAAATAAAGTTAACAAAATATAATATCACTATAGACGCACAAAAGTAAATTTTAGAAATTCGGAGTAAGACTATTTTGATCCTGGACGCCTCATACATAATCATACAAACGAGTATATGTTAACATATCCTCATTTTTAGCCAAATAAAGGAGACAAATATTTATTAAGTTAGTACACGAAGAATTTAGACGCCTTCTGAGTTGACAAGACTGATAACACCAATGTCTTAAATAAAACACAAAATTACACACGATGTAATGACAGGAAGGATGAAAAAAGGACTGAGAAAGTGTATAAATTATGGGTGGGAAAAATGCAGGAAGAGAAATCGTAGCTTAACGAAATACAAAATGGAAAATAAATAATACTGATTTAGAAGAAAAAAAAATGTACTGCATCGAGGAAAAAAGAAGGAATAAAAACCACACGGCGAGCGCAACACCGGGATCCGCATAATTCATAAGATCTATTTTTAAAGCAGTTAACACGGAAACGTTACATTACTTACAACCTATTCCGTCAGGTTACCACGTTTCTAAACCTTTACGTAAACCTTTTCACGGGCAACCATTACACACATAAAAAAAAGGTTAATTTTTTTTCAATAAATAAAAAAGTGTGTAAAATCAGGGACTTTCAACAATGCATAAATTAAAAAAAAATCAGTGGGAGGATAACAGATTATTAACCCTGGTTAAACTGAAAGGACAAATTCCATTTGGAACTGGCCCAAACTATGCATATTTTTCTTCTCTATTCCGATTTATGTCCCTTCCAAATCGTAAATCACTATGTCAGGAAGATAATAAGAAAATTTTAGAGATTTAGAAGCTGACATTTTTTTCTCAGTAAAGAATCGACGAACATTTTGAGATAAAAGGTATATATCTAAATCATCATCACTGTCCTCTCTTTATATCTATATAATTATTTATACTTGTCTAATATTTAAAAATCAGTTTACGCCTGCTTATTTCTTTAACGTCAATTTAGGCTGGTATGGCTAATCAGAGCTTGCTACCATTTTACTATCGTAAAATGGAAGCATTCAACCAAAGCATTTATGAGAAGAATATTAAATTATGCCTAGGACGAGTAAACGAAGTAATAATTCAGTTAGATGTTTATTGTTATGGGAGAGGATTAGCCCAGTCCGCCTGTATTAACAGCTGGTGATGGAATCTTTGGGTTCTGTAGACCCTCCTGGGGTTCACCCAGCCTCCTAGAGTGGGAGGTCAATAGAGGGGAATTATTCTTAATAAAAGGGAAAACCTGGCTGAGCGAGGTCACGGAGAAATCACCCCTCTGGACAACTATATATCGATGGCTATCACCTCATGGATTGCTCATCAATCATAGATCGGTTAATTATACATTCGATGCTGCATGACTTCAAGAAGAATGGGTACGCTTCCAGTATTAATAATAATAAGATTCAGCGAACCCGAAGGTTCAATTCCGATATCACCAATCTCTGCTTACACACTTCTGTCATGGGCCACAACCCAAACCAATCAGGCAGATCATTCTTAACGCGATCCTTCTACCTACGCCCTTCAAACGTTTACCAGTCCGCACAACACTTATTATCTTTTTAGGAATTCGTTCACTAATGAGCCCAACAAGACCATCTTAATCACTTCAATAATATTAATCAACATGCTCCGAAATTCCGCGATGTGTAATCTCCTAAATTATCTAATGGTCACATTCTTTTTTTATCAGAATATTTTACGGAACAACTCATTTTCGAATCCCTTAAGACGTTGTTCATCCTTCGGAATCAGCGACCAAGTTTCCCATCCTATAAGAAGAGTTGGAAGGACGATATCTTTATAAATTCTGTTTTTTTAGATTTTGGGACAAAAGACACTTAGTATTGTCTGCTGAATTTATCGCTGTTGAATTAGGCCCATGATTCTTCACCTCCCTGCCCTTAAGATACACTTAAGGCTGAAACGTAGGCACAATAAAATAAGTCATTCTCATCTTTGTTATCATTGACAGCACCCCTGACCATTTCATACCACTCTAGAATTTTCCAGTCAACCATTTTCCACTTGAATAATAACAGGCATCCTACTTTTATATTTCCTCTTAATTCGCTTAAAGGAAAGCATAAGGGACTCGAAAACACTGGTAGTAACTTTGTTCACAAGTGAAGAAAGAACTGGCTAATACAGATTTGAGGGCGGGTATTTCCTGACCTGAGGGCTATATATCAACCAGTGGGAGCTCTACGGGCGGCCCTTCCGCTCATCCCATCGGCTGCCGTTCCATCTCCTGCAGTGGCCGTCCTAACTAACTGCCTCGGGGCCTACCCTCGGCATTCCTGGCGATGGTAGACCTCGGCGGCATGCTTGGTCTCGGAACTGGAAGAATTATGGGGCGTTCGACAAAAGAGCGAATTTCCCGGCATCCGGAGCAAACGTCTCCATACAACGGTCAAGGTTATAAATTTAAAGCTTCTGATAAATATATGTAAATCTTACATTATGTATCCTGGCATATGAACTATATATGTCCGAACGGATACACCAGTTTATTTCCGTAAAATCGTTTGCAAGGCCACGAATATAAAAAAGTTAACAATGTCTGATCATATGAGTTGACTAAACAAACTTCATTCAGGATCAAAAGCGGATATCTCTATTAGACTTCTATGACTTCAGGTTCAGAACCGGACCATGCGAAATAAGGAAGCAGTTTGTGACAGACATAATTGCTTGACTTAACTATCGAAAAATATAAAATCAAGTTTTGAAATTTAGAGTTGTCCGCTTTCGGTCCTGAATGCGTCATAAGTAAGTTCATCAAGTTCGACGAGGAGCAGAAATATCAAATATCACAACCTGAAGGTACAACACAATGCGAATGATTTTGATGACCCGGCAATTCGCCATTATATTAAGTAAAGGAAATATCAAGTTATTAAACGAGATACTTAATATGAAGTAATAGTAATTATACAGGACTGACAGTAAACGGCTATTGGCAAGGAAACAAAGTATTAAACGGTATGAGCACAAGACTTGAAGGATCCACAGAGCAGGAATGTTGGCTGAATCGCCGTAATATATGTTTTTTTCTGTTTTATTTTTTTAAACCTCGTATATTAGATAACTATCTTACTACTATTAGCTAATCATACTAATAACCTGTACCGTTACAACTCATGAAGGGTACTGCATTTAGTACATGATAGAGACCATCTAAGCCTAAGGGAGTGCTTGAAGATGATTCGGCCGAGATAACCCAAACCGTGCATTTTTCCTCAATTAAGAATACCAATTTAAAAAAGCTGAGACCAAGAAGTGACACCTGATCCGACGGGATCGATCCAGGGGCCTTCAGTGGAGTAATTCACCTCCTTTAAACACTAAGCTACTCCGTTCCCATATTATTAAATTCCCGTAATGTTTATAGAATAAACCGTTCCCATATTGTTAAACAGAAATAAATTTTAAAACTCTGAGGAATCCGGTGAAAAATCTTTGAAAATCCAATAAAGAAACAAACGATAAGTCATCCGGTAGTGTGTTTTTCGCAGTTATATGGATCAGGTTTTATCTGTATTGATTTCGATACACTTCTTGAAGAACCAGTCCCTTAAAACGTTGTACTTTGTAGTTTACTTATCTTCGTAGGGGACTCGCCCTAAGGAAGGGAGTATCGATCCAGAAACAAAATATGGTCCTAAGTTTCAAAAGCAAAGCTCCGCTGACACTCCCTCCCTCTAAACGTTAATTATGGACCGCGGACGATTGGCCCGACGAGACCGCACTCCAGAGTATCGTTAATTAGCGAGTGACTCCCCCCCGAGAGGAAGGCCCCTGAGGAGCGCTCGGGTCTGGGGGCGCGTGGCCCTCACCCTCCGATAGGAAGAGATCGATCGAGTTCCCACGCCACCGAACCGGCTGGCAGCTGCTCCTTTGTAGCCTCGCGGGGAGTACAACCTGACGCAGCTTCCATTCTGTTATTGCCTCCATTCACGACCTTTCTTACGTTTTTCCTTTTCCCAATACAGACGCAAGAAAGCCTACAATTGATAAAAGTAAGTACCAGAACGTCTGATCGTACGTCTGGCTCAACAACACCAACATAAACAAATGCTACGCCAAAACTAACGTTCGGAGGTAGGTTATGAAGTGTGAGTTATTTCCGAAGATCCCGGGTTCAAATCTGACTATTGCAGAAGAATTATTTAATCTGATATAAGCTACGCCTAGCCTCTATAAAGTAGTGGAAAACCTGGCGGAAACTGGAAACCGCTAATTTAGTGGGAAAAAACTGACGAATGAACCAGATCTAGGACAAATGACCTCTCTGCACAACTGGTGCCATATGTCCTAAAAATAGTAGTCTCTAGTACTTGAGTATTTAAAACAATGTCGTTAAGGGATCTGTCAATGATCTGTCGTTATGAAGGCTCACCCATCCTTTTTTAAAATGGGGAAAAACCGGCGGTTGAGGGTGATCTCGGCCAAATCACCTCTGCACAATCGTCATCGGAGAATCAGAATAGCCTCTACCATGTATTTAACCCAACACCATTCATGGGTTGTAGTGGTACAGGGTTTTTTCCGACAATTTACCTTAGTAGTTTGAACAATGATGTTAAGTTTGGTCTTGAGAACACTTCTTACGAAACTGTATCAACAATCCCATTACATAATTTTTAAGACAAGATTTATTCATCTCTAGCTGTTTACACAAGCGCGATATTCTCTGCCCTGTGCAATGCCAAGAAAACAATTCCCACTTGATAATTTTGTATCACTTAATTATTTCTGTAAAAACAGATACTATTATTCAACTAATTCTTTAAATTACTAGTAATTAATTTGTTAAAATGGATCCAATTCTATTCAGGCGTTCCGGATCAAAAGCGGATAGCTCCATAATGTATTAACTAAACCAGCAAGTAACTATTCAAGATAACCAAAAACAATATAAACACTGAGTTGTTGAGATATGATAACTCTCATAGGGCTCATCAAGGCTTTTAAAAAACTGTACCTTTAATGGGGAGGAAAACCAGGGGCGTGAGCATAATCCACAATCGTCCTGTTAAAAAAGACTTCAGTTTCAAACAGGTATCAATAAATAAAGAGTTCTAAATTAATAAACAGTTTTGGATGTTCTGAGAAGTTGTTAGAATCTTCACCAACAATTCTGCTAATTGAATTTCTCTCCAAAGTTGTTTTGATAAATTGATAATCGTAAAACTGTTTATATATTTTTCCTTGATTATTACAGATATGTGATTCATCCAGATTGTAAATATAATTACTTTTGATTAATTTATCGAGTTGACCTATTTTCTTTTATTTAACCAAACGGTTAGGTTGAATTTATATACTGGACTCCAAACCAAACTCACGGGATAAAAAAACATCCAATTGACATTTTTTCGGTGACCTGTCGGGTTTTTTCTCGAAGTGTGTAATGAAATAGGAGCTACGGTGTTGTCTTTCGGTGGTCAGGTCGTTGCCTTTTCCCGAAGGACTTTTCGCAGGCTGAAGATATAAGTAATTTTTTTTTCCGTTTCCTTTCCTACCTTCACGGAAGGCTAGCAAAGCATGATCCGACAATTTTTTTCTCAAGTGTTTTCCACGGTTTCTCCTCACTCGAGTGTTATGGATCGTGTTGAGGTTTTTAAGTCTTGCCGATTTCCAGAACTATGAGACCTATGAGGTTTAAACCTTCAGATCCTCATAAGTTATATCTCAACCTGTCCAAACTAATTGCATATTATATATCTCTACCCCCAATGAATAAGTGATCAAGAAGAATTTGGTTCAGAATGAGTTAATTGTATTGAAGAAAGCGTTAACTCATTTTCAAACAAATACCTGACTTAGCCCATTATTCATGGATAAAATAACACGATTCCCTTAAAGAGGCGATTTACAATAATTAATTTTTCCCATTGATACTTAAACTCAATTTAACGACCTGAGTTATGGTAAATAATAGCAATAAAGAAGAACCGACAGAGTAATTAATTTTATTATAATGTATCCGTGGGGTAACAAGTGAAATACACTAAGTCAAAAATATGATTTAAAAAAAAAAAACGCCGATGAAAAGGTTAGAGTACTCAATTTAAGAGGTTTCTATTTATTTTCAATTTTTTCATAATCACACTAAGTACTCTAGCATTCGCGTTTTCTCAAAACCATGTTTTCACATGTAACCCCACGGTATATTACATGCATTTTTCTTTAATAAAGAATGAATAATTAAGAAATAATAATATAGAATTTATAATTGAAGCAGTTACTACTAATACTGATTAGGCATAATCGAATTCGTATGAATACAGAACTTTTTTTTTTCAATTCATATTTATTTGAGAAATTATTTAAATAACATTTGGCACAAAAATCTAACAATGTGTACTAATCAATTATTTCTAATCAGAACGCTCTGCACATAACAAATTTAGAACAACTCAATATTCAGTAAAAAAATGTTAATTGTTTCTTTTTCTTCGATATCGGATCGAGAAGACCGTGTATAATTAGAAATATTTAGTTTCGTAGGACTGAAATCAATCACAATTAATTCAAGAGGCCCATAATTCAAGGTGTCATTTGAGATTAATTATTAACGAATAATTAATTATAGATATGATATAGTTAGTTAGTCTTATCTTTTCCAAGAAAAATATCGAAGAAATTCATCAACTCTTAGAGGCTATTTCTTTTCTTCCGGGTTCAACCAAATGATTTAAAATATTCGAAAAACCAATAATATATCGTATATATATATTTAAAAAACGTACACTAAACGTCTTACATTTGAAGGCGACTGATACGGTTACCATGGTAACAGTTGCGAGAGAAAAACCGGGGAGGTTATTCCTATATGTGTGTTGTTATTTAGTTAAAGGAAATATATATAGAACATGTTTGTAAAAAGTGTGTGAAATTTTACCTTTAAATGTTGTTTCTTTTCTTACAGGTAGACTGTATAGAATAATGAGTTTTTAAATAAGTTACAAGAAATTCTTGTTGTAATAAAAACAAATTTACTTTTCTTACAGAGAGAAATTCAGTTTAGTTTTATTTCAACAACCACAAAATTCAGTATTTGAATCAATCAACATTATATATTTACAAGTACAAAACGAATAGGCTGGTCCAAATTTAAAAAAAATACAAAAGAGTCTATGTATGAATGGACCGACGCCTGGGCGTGGAAAAAAGGCCATTAAATTTCATATTAGCTCATAAAATCGGAAGTGACTTGGCTTTAATAGAACTTACTCAGCGCTTAGATTAAGTAATGGCTGTATGTTCGTGAGGAGGCTATATTTATTCAAATTTTATTACTGATTTTTTTTCAATAGCTATATTAGTTCTTAGATTTTTTTAACAATAGTTATTATCAGTTGAAGATATTTATGGAAAATTCAATACAATATCACTAGTTTTTCAACATAGCAGTATATTACATGCACTATATTAAAAAAAACCCTGCACCACTAGCCGTGAAGGGTCAGGAGTTCAGTAAATGATTGAGGCTGTACTGTTTCATGAACCATTTTGGGGAGGACCACACTTAACCGCCAGATTATTCCCCCCCCCTTACTTTGGGTACCCACTTTAAAAAGGCTGGGTGAGCCTTTATAACATCGATTTAATTGGCAAGCTATTAATTGGCACCACTATCCGGTTCATGCAGGTGGCTTTTCGCCCTGGCCCCAAAGAAAAGAATTGCGTTCGACTTCGTCTCCCTTTATGATCGAATAATTAAACAATCATAACATGTTCTCTTTTTTAAATCTTAACGCATAAAAAATCTTTGTTAATGAAAGACATAATTTATTAATGGGGAGCTGGGTCGCTCAGTGGTAGAGCGCTCAGTTGCTGTGCCGAAGATCTAAGGCTTAAATCCGGTTAAAAGCCGGGTATGGGGTTTGCGCAACTTCTGTAGCCCATCCTGCCGTTGAGACTGATCTCGGGAAAAAATGCACTAAGGTTTTTCTGGTACAGTCTCTACCACGTACTGAACCGAATACGCTTCATGTTTAGTACCCAATGTTTTTTGTGTCACGTAGACTTTTCGTAAAAGTAGCTAAGAATCATTCAAAACTGATTTTCTAATAATTTATTGTTTAAAATGGTGTTAAACGTTTAGATCTGTTTGATGACCTTTAACATTTTTTTTCAGAAGGAGATCCCTTTTAAGATAAATATTAATTGCATTTGTTAATTTATATACGTCTAGTAATAGTTTTGTATTTATTAAATAACAAATCTGTTTTCATGCGTTAATATTTAAGAAGAGGACATCTTTCAGTTATTTAATTGTTTGGTTCAAACCATTCAAAGAAACAAAAACGAGACAAAGAAAAAAATTTGTGTTGTTATTGTAAGGGGTCTGGGATAAATGCCATCAGCTTGAATCCGACACCACGTTCATGTTGCCAATCGACCACCAATTGTTTAACTATAAAAAATGTCGGACCATTTTGGCCAAAAGTCTAAATAATTAATAATTAGTAGGTACAAATTTCATATTAGAAAAATAATTGTTTTTTTACCTGCATGTATATTAATAAAACAATAAACTTATCTGTAGTTACTAACTACTAAATGATTAAAGAGGAATAGGCAAGTAGAACTACTAAGAGACCCATAGCAAGGATCTGATAGCAACTATCACTTAGTAGGGACCTCCACTAATTACAGATTCTTATCTGGGCCATCAGTTCACGTTCCTCTACAGTTCATGTTAGTAACTACTATCACTTCGTCTCCACACGAGTATACCTTGCAAATATAATACTGGGTAAATCATCATGTATGTTAGTAAATATTATCTAACACATCAGAGCATTAGCAAAGGTATTGAATTAATGTTTATACATATTTTTTTCGACATAACTTTGCCTACAAATACAACCATGAACCATGCAGTACATGGTAGGGACTACACTGGTTCTCGGACAACAGTAGAGCAGGAAGATGATTTGTCCGAGATCACGCTCAACGGCCAAGCTTTTTCTCAAAATTAAGGTTAATTAATAGAGGTTGGGTGAGCCACGGGAGGGTATGTATATCTCATTGAGTCCATATTTATCTGCAACCGGCCCATTTGAATTTCCAGCATAGCTATTTAATAAGCTGAGTTTAAACAATTTATATTCTATACAATTATTTCAAATACGACTTATTAGATTACATTTTATCATTTTTTTAAATATTTAATAGATAATACTCTCCAATTATTCCCTCTGTTTTTATGTTTCTACATGGTTCCCCATCATTATTGTCATTATTCTTATCCCATTGCTTTAGTTCATATAACTCAAATAATACCTTTATAAATTTTCTTCCATAATTTAAATTATCACCACTTTTTTATCTGTTTTGTTTTTCTTCAATGTCATGATAAATATTTTAGTTTTGCTATTTTTATTATTTTTATTTGTTGTATCTCTCATATCTAGCCCGGAATAACACCCGGATGTGGGTCGAAACGTTGATTTTCAAATAAATCGACCCTATTTAAGAAATTATCTCTCTGACCTCTATCCGCACCATTTTCTTCCATATATATATATTCCCTGCATATATAAGGTTTATGTATACATATACTGTTCCATAGAATATTATTAAATGTATTCTAATTAATATGTTTTCTCCCAAAAACATCTAGTCTATTTAAAATATTTAGGTTAGCATAGTATAATATTTTGTTTACCAGAAATAAAATGATCCAAATTAGGTATAAAACTTCTGAGGGAAATCAAATTTCAATAAAAATTTCATTAGCGGTAACAGTTTATTATAAGAGTTTATACGTGGAGTGGTTAATCCAGAGCGGCATTGGTAATTTATATGGTTCGTGCCTAGCGCTTGCTAGCTACTCCCGGCCGCTATATATAATTGATGCCCTCCTGTAAGAGACTTGGAATTAGTAGAGCAAGCAATACCGACCAAAGTATCTCTTGTACTCTTGTTTTATGCAAGTCCTAAGTGCTTGTCTTCCTTATTGTCCTCTGCATTATATACTCACTACTATTAAATAGTCCAACCTATAATTTTCTAGTGTTCCCTATAAAAGTTTTCTTTTCGCGAGATTTCAGGTTTCATAAAGATAATCTTGCATTTCGCGTAACTATAGACGGGAATCATACCAAGCTAGACACAGTAAAAGGTAATAATTCCACGCCAAATTGGTATCTTAGAATAAGGACTACTTTATGTACAAAAATAATTAAACTGAGTTATCGATTATTTATTGTCCAATTAACAACAAATAATAAAAAAATTAAAATGTTAGCAAATTAAGAAGCATTGCGAATCTAAACAATTCTGGAATCCACACAAATTTAAACAAAAGTGAATCTAAACCAATCCTCAAACATACATACATACTACAAACACCATGAAGCTGTTTGGGTTTAGAACTTGGTCGAGACTATACCATTTTTAGGACATAGGTAGACAACGGAGGTGAATCACGCTCAACCACAAAGCTTTTCCAAGGACCTACCTAGTTTATAGGGGTAAGTAGCCCAAGGAGGGCCTGGACCTAATAGGGTGCATACATAAATGCACCCTGAAGGGCCTACTGACCGCCATAGGGTTCACCCAGCATCAATAAAGGGTATATCCTTAATTAGATGATAACCTGGTGGTTAAGCATAATCAAGGACAAAAACATCCCCATTTTCCTTGATAGACTCTAGAATGTAATGAATATGACGTGATTATCATTATTACGATTATAAACTGACTTCTAAATTGCTTTCTCTAAGAGTAATTCCTACATGTTTCCAAACAAAACACAATTGTTAATATTTTTATTATATAGCTAAATCTTCTATATTAGTTTATACAATAATAATAGGATTAGCTAGCGAACTCTAAGGCATATTTACAAACTTCTTCTCATGGATTACCGATCAAATAATTAAATGTACTATTTTGTTTTATTTACCATATTTTTAAAAATCAGACCTCCATTTAATTTATTTATCATAATTCAAATTATTCAATTGATGTTGTATGTATAAAAAAAATCAAAATTCATTTCGATGGATCAAAGACATTTTACCCATAGTTATATTTTGTAATACGATAAATGGAAATCAACATTTACAAATTATGTTGCTAAGCATTACATGAATTAGCTGTAATCCGCTATTGAACTGATGAATGACTGTCATTAACGAACTCTCCATTCATATCCGCTGAAAGGTGAGCCAATTTCTGTCCCTATTCATACAACCTTTGATGTATTTTTTCGAGAGTTGATTTACGAAAGCTTCATGAGGACTTGTTTATCAGATCAAAACAGCTTGTTATGTAGCACTTATTAAATCTAGCTTACATGTTTGCATAATAAATAAGTTGGCTACAGCATTTTTTTTGTTATGGAAATTATGTTTTTGTTCTTGAGTTTCAGCCAAAAGAAGTTTAAAGAAGCACTAGAAACTCAAGAACCAAAACATATATATATATATACACCATACACCTCATATCCGCCATGCTTGTTCCTTATCTTCACTAAAATTCAAGCTTTTCCTACATTTCCTAACTTCCCAAACAGATGCTCTAATCAGTTATAATTAATAGCTCATATCCATCAGAAGTGAAAGATGAATTTTAATTCTATTTTTTTTTTTTATTTACCAGAACATACCTTTCAGTTAGTATTTATTTTCATGTACTTAAGTATATATATATATATATATATATATATATATATATATATATATATATATATATATATATATAGTATCATTCTTGTAATGCAGGACTTTGGCAAGATATATCGATTCACAAAATGCAAATTTTTCAAAAATGGGTTTTGTTATATAAATAATATTGTAAAGTTTTGATCAGGAAGTCATAGATTCTGTATGACTTGTGTTAAATTATTATCAAAGTTGGCTCATGTAAATTCTTGTTTTCGGCACTTAACACATATGTTATACTTAACTGACCTGGTCCCAAAATAAAATTATTTTTCGCTTCTATTCTGTATGTAAATGAGAGCGGAGTGGCTCAGTGGTCGAGCGCTGAGTTGCGGTGTCATAGATCCTGGGTTCAAATCCAGCTGGCAGACTTTTATTTAATCGGTTAGTAGCCGAAGACAGATTCCATGGGATCTAGGACCCTCCTGGGGCTCGCACAGCCTCTACAGAAATAAGGGGAAAATCTAGCGGTAGAGCGTGATCTAGTACAAATCACCTCCCTGCACAACCGTTGTCGAAGAAACAGTACAGTCTGCCACGTAATGAACGCCAGACCCTTCATGGATTGTTGTGGTACAGTATTTTTTTCTATGTATAAAAGAAGATCTGTGAAAAAATAAATAACTGAAATAATAGTAAGACAGTAAATGAAAACGAAAATCCGCAAGCTTCTTCATTAATCTCAATCTTGCCAAGTTAAAATAGTATTTGTAAATGCCAACTAGAGAAGGAGCTTGTAAATAGATGAGTATAAATTTCAACAAACTATATGATTTATGAGATATTTGATGACAGTCATTACGATGTCAAATAAACATTTTAAGTTGTACCAATTTAAAATGAAATATCACTTAATTAGAATGAATACAGAAAGCCATTAGCATAACCAAGCGGACGTAGATAAAACAATCGGACGGGAACCAGGAATCGTAGGAAGGCACAATTAACAGAAATGGGACTGTCATGGAACCTCCCAATTATATGTTGAGGAACCCGAAAGTACAACTCTGACAACTATACAACGCTTAATTTATTGATCCTGTCTGAACAAGGCGTCTGCAGCGCGTTATAGCCTACAATAATAGAAGCCACTGAACAAGAGACGACCAGTAACAACATTTTACCTCCAATTGAAGCACCTCGTTACCCGCCAATTTACCCGGAAATGTTCCAACAGAACGCACGGGGAATAACTAATGCCAGTCCAACGAGAGCCTACATTAATTTTAGAAATTAAATTAGCCTCTAGTTAATTTAATGCAAATAATAGCTTGCGAATATGCTCTTGAATTATTGATAAACCTTTATCGTGAGAATTCTGTGCTTAAAGCAAACGTATTTCGAAATAAAACACGTCCTCCTTTACAACGTCCATTGTAAGACAAACAAATAACTATGTAATGGATATTATATAATATCGTGTTTAGTTTTCTTAAGACAGAATTCTTCACTCCATGTTCTAGGTTTCTCAATAAATGATATCTTAATAATAATTAATACTGACTAGAATCGAAAAGTAACTGTATTCTCAGACTAAGTCTCTAAAGAATAACAAATTGAACAAATAATGAAACATGATATGTATCTGGCCAGAAGGCTACAAATACAAATCAAAAGGTTTTTATAAAGTGTCAACAAATGGAAAAAAATAATGAATCATTATGAGATATTGACCAATTTGAGAGAATAAATAAATTGATAACAACCGTTAAATGCATGCAATAATCTCTTTACACGATGTATACCTTCTTTGCAAAAAAACAAAAACAACTAAAGAGCATCTTTTTGGAAGTCAGGAGATGTTCGAAAAGTAAGGAATTAAATGAGGATAGTGAAGGAGCATCCCGAATTATAGGAGGTATTGAGTTCCACTATGTGGAGGAGCGGGCGAGAAAGGGACGCTCCAATGCTTTGGTTCTGTGGGAACGAGTATTGAGTTCGGAAAGGCGAGATCTTGTTTCATGGTGCTGGACTGAGGATTTGAATTGGATGAGACTGTAGATATATAGAGGGCGTTGAAGGCTAATGGATTGATATAAGAATGCACCCGGGAAATACTGCCTGCGGATGGGAGGAAAAAGCCACTTTAACTCATTGTAACAGTGGGACACGCCTCGGGGTACCAAACACAAATCTTAGAGAGCAGTTCATACATAATACGCTTTAATGATAGTAGTGATACAAATATTTCTTTTCAAATAAAAATATTTAAAAATTAATAAAATCAATAACGAATATAATAAAATAAATTATAATGACATACGTCAACAAAATCCACATTAAATAAATGTTCAAAGAACATTCTTCCCCCCGTATACATAGCAAACTTGCGAGAAAGCGGGGACATCGGATCAGTGAAAAAGAAAGGATATGACCATGACCGGGGAACGAGCCTGATGTAGCCAGGATAGCTCAATTGGTAGAGTTCCAGACTAGCGATCTGGACGACCCGGGTTCGAGTCCCGGTCCTGGACATATCATTTCTTTTGAAATAAAAACATTTAATACAAATATTATTATTATTCGAGGTCACTGAATTACTACGGGTCCAAATCCGGAAGTGGTGGTAAAATTGTAAGTCTGTTAGCAGCCTTGACTTTATGGGATCAATGGAGTCTCGTTGGGAGAAATACTCATCTAGGCTCTACTGGGGGGAAATACCTGGGGGTTATGCGTGATCTCACTTTTCTCCACTGGAAACATTACAGCCTCTAACATGTACTGAACCCAAGCCCCTTTGTGGTTGTAGTGGAACAGATTATTATAATATTGTTATTCTTCCTTTGGACTGGATAAATAAAAATCAATACTGTATAGGTAATGAAATGATCAAGATATATCTAATATCTACAATCTTTGATTGTGCCAGATGTAAATATTTTTCACTAAGAATATTTTTAAGTTATCCGAAATATCTAAGTACATATGAGACTGGGAATGGGCAGATACGGAGTTACTTTAAACGATTTCACACACAGGAACCAACTCATAAAAGGGAGAACCACAACTCCCAGAGGCAGAATAACAGAAAGGGTTTGGATGAGAGATCTGCTTATGTGATTATTAAAGTAAATTTAAGTCATGGAAGGGGTGCCGCTGGATTAAGTTTTTCATCCTTCATAATCAGATTTTATTTAATTATTTATTGTATAAAATAATAACATTTTAGAAATTAAAATAATTTAATAAAATTTAGAAAACCAATTTTTAAATTTTAATAGGCATGAATGGAATACAAAGCGGACAGTTTTAGTTCATAATGACCTGATAAGAAGAACCCATGTCTTTGTGATATAATCGTATATTTACTTATAGATACTGATCGCAAGTATCTATAATTGCTAAATACGTTTTATTGCTTTGCTGATTCGATTCAATTGAATTGTTATCGCCGCTTGTCATTGTATTGCATACATTTAAAATCTAATACTCGAGCGGTACGAAAATATTTTTTTTTTATCTAGGGGTTTTAGAGAAAACATCGTGGCGAAAATCACTTGGCAAAAAAAATATATCCAACTATTTTGAAACGCCTGTTTTCCTCTAAATAAGATCTATAAGTTTTCTAAGATAACTTATAGATCTTATAAGGTTTCTATAAGGTTTCTAGATAAATTATCTAGAAGTGACAGTAAAAAAATAAAATAAAAAAGTGTAATACCGAAACATATTCATGATTCAATGCATTGAAGAAGACGCAATTAATCTTCAAAGAGCAACTGACCCCGCACAGCCTTGGAGACTTCATTTTACGCTCTTTCCGAAAGATGACACAACCAAAGATTTTTTTTATTAATATGGAATTATACAGAAACACTGGGATGTGACGCTGATGAAAGCATTTCTAAGGAGATATGTCTGTATCTATCGGTGTTAATGATTTTATTCAAGTGAGAAAATAAGTATGTACCTAATTTTATTATTGCATAACTAAATATATGTGTACTATTAATTCAGCACTAATCTGCTAAAAAAAGTTTTCTACCAATGGAAATCATTATTACATTACCAGTCAAATGTTTTTTTATTCCAAAAATAAAAGGCCTACTTATTACCTAATATTTTTTCTATTGCAAACTAAGATATGAAATAATATGAAAATGACTGTGTATAAAGTTCTAAACATAGAAAGAAATGCCTTAAGAAGTATGGGAAAGAACTTTAAAAAGTGGGGTATTACATTCCCCCCACCCCCCGTCCTGGAATAATTCTTTGAAAATGTAAGTTACGGCTTAAAACTAAAAAACAAAAAAGCTGTACGCTAATGCTTTAAGCTGATTGAATGGGCACTCGTTTTATTTGCAAGCAGTGATTTTCTCTTTCGGGGGAAAAAAAATCACCAGATAACAAAAAAATATTTTGAATAACATAGGAAAAATGATTTTATTTTCTCTAATTTCTGAAATCTCAGAGTACTATACAGGTTGCACCTATACATAGTTTCAGATATAAAACTAAAAAATTGAAAGTCCAATAAACTACTTCCTTTTAATTTAATTTAATAAATTTATTGTTTCAATTTTACAGAAATGAAACATTGATACAGAAATATCAAATACGAATAGATTTCTTCGTATAAAGGCTAAGAAAAGAGAATATCGCGCTTATGTAAACAACTCGAGTTGAATAAATATTTTCTTAAAATTATGTAATGGAATGAGATATAGCACAGTTTCCTAAAAATTAATGTATAGGTTAATCTTAAAAACAATCTTCAAACTACTTAAATGTACTGAATAAATAGATAAATTAAATGTACTACTTAAATTGTACAAAAAAAAAATGCACCACTACAACCCATGAAGGGTCATGGGCTAAGTACATGCTATAGACTGTACTGTTTCGAAGTCTATTGCAGGGAGGTGATTTTTCCTAGATCACTCTAACCTGCCATCATTTTCCTGCTTTATAGAGACTGGGTGAGCCACAGGAGGATCTCAAGACCTCATAGGGCCCATCCCCGGTTTTTAAAAGATTAAATAATTTATATCCCATAACTGGTTTTGATCTCGAGACTTTCGTCAGAGCAACTCGGCGCTCTACACGACTACCTCTATCCACAATTTTTACAATCCTACATGGGTGCATTGTAAAAATAATCGAGAATAAACGCTCAAGTAAAATTTTCTAAATATAAAATACACATTGAATAACATTTGTTTATCATAATTAATAGTAGTTTCGTGTCACTTTTTTCAAATCCCAAATATCTAATTAAATTTTACGACTTAATGACAAGATAGTACGCAAAACTAAATAAATGGAGTGGTATAACCTGTAATACTTTAAATAAAACATGAGTAAATCTAATAACTATTACCCATCTAACAATAAATTAGTAAACATAATAAAAATATAATAAATTTTATTTTGTAGTATATGGAGCTCTTATTTTTCTTATACCATCTTTTTTATTTTTTTATTATTTACTGAATAAGATAAAATAAATACAGGCTTCAAAATTTATTAATGACTTTTCAACTATAATAAATAGTTAATTTTGTCCAGTTTTTATATTTGGTAATAGTTGTGAAATAAGTCCCCCCCCCATGCTAATCATAACTTGATTTATATAATAGGATAGAGAAGAAAAAAACATATCCCAGTGAATATTTGTTTTTTAAACCTTACGAATAATTAAAAAACGTTTTGACATTTATTTGTCATTCTCAATTTCAGCAATATTCATTCCTAATCATAACTTATTAGGCAGATTATTTGAGAAATTATAATTGGGCAATAATTAATGCCATTAAATTTTTTTTAGATAAACCCCAAATCTTTGAATATGTACCATTGAAAAGATAATATAGATAATATTATTAAAAGGAAAATCGATGAGCGGGATAATTTCATATTTTTAAAAAATAATCACAAACTTTTTTTCAGAAATACTACATATTATATTTCTTTAATCATTATTTAATAATTGAATAATAAAAAATGTACTTTATCGTTATTACTGTTAATTATATTTCCATTTAGATATACTTACAAGCTTTTGTGTTATACAAAGCAATAATTTAGAACATAAATAGTTATTAATTTAGGATATTAATTTGAAAGCAATATTTATTTATTTGTAACTAAAATTCCCAATATCTTTAAATCGTAATAGTTATTAACTCAAAGTTATTATTTTTTTTTTCACTTCGTTTATCATAACAATCAATAATATGATATGAAAGTACTATTAAATAAATATATTAGATTATCGACAATTTTAAGTTTCCAAAATTACACACCCCAATGTATGTTTTTTTATATCAGGTGTCACAGAGATAAAAAATAATAAATCTAAAATATATTAATGAGGTGAGCAATAAAAAAAAATATAAACCTTAAAATAGTAGAATATTTTTTTTAGCTCTGCAATTGTTTAATAGTAGAATTCAAAGATAAATTATAGATAATAATCTAGTAATATTAAAATTTTATTTTATTAAAATTATTCAAACTGGTGACATATTAATCAAAACATTATAAATAATTTAAAGAGATGTATCAGGGAATTTAATGTTTCCTGTTTTCGAAAGTGAAAATTTACAGTACTCTATTTTTGTAAAATATTTTTAGCGCTGGATGTATATAAATAAATGTCTATATTTGCTTTATTAATAAGCAAACTTTATTAATAATATTATAAATACATATTTATTACTGATCGATACCCTGTCAGTAAATGTCAATTATGTGATAGAATTTTTCGTCTAATGCACCAAATTATTCTATTATAATTAAAATATAATTCAAACACTGATTGGTCATAATTAAATTACGAGAAATATATAAAACAAACGACATAAATGATCTACCGTTTTAACATTTTCATATTAACTATTCCCTCAAATATAGACATTATTTTGTTTTATTTACACGGAATAAAAAAACAATATATGTAAATCTCTCTTGGAATCGGAGAGGAAAATATATATTTAAATCAGTACCCCTATCATAGAGGGAGTGTTATATCGTAAAAATATTATGAATAAATAAATAACGGGAGCAAAAAACAAAAAAAATAAAATAAATAAAGCTCAGTTTTTTTCAGCTCATGCCAAGAAGGCTTACCACACACAAATAACGAGGGGAAAAAATTTCTCGTTTATTATGAAGAAAAAAATGAGAATGACAAAAGCGAAAGTGACGGAGATAAAAAAGGAAAATACATAATTGAGTTCAATGAAGTTTGACGAGTGTAACAAATTTGTATAATTTAAAATATAAGATAATATATTCTTTATATATATCTATAAATAGCCAGCATATTTAATCCGATATATTATTAATAACTTTAATTTAATTTTAGAAATTATAATAATTTAATCTAAATAGTGATAAACTGAATATTTTAGCTTATCGTTAATTATTATTTATTTTTAAAGAAAAATATTATCTTTCAACTGATGAAAATACTTTCATTCTATTTAAATAATTAAATGATTGAAAAATCAAGAAAAGTCATGTTTTTACAGTACTTATCGATAAATACCAGAAGAGCACTGATGCAATATATGCCCATCGGCATTTATTTAATTTCTCGAATAAATTATTATTGTTAGTTACTGTTAAGTTAAAAAATAACACATAAAAGAAAATATAAAAGTGACACTCGTAAAACTTTATTCCGTAATAAAACATAGGTAAATGATATAAGATGTAATGTTGAGACAATAATAAATGTATCACGGTCGGTCACATAAAACATTTATATAAGTTGCATATGAGAACTTCATGGATACAATAAATTTTAAAATGTTAAATAAAAACATTGTTACTAAGTGAAGACGTGTACTTTGCATCATGCGCTATGGAAGCGACAGCAGCCATAGGTCCCATTTTGTTGTTTTTTTTTTATTCAAAGTTTTATTTTTATTTTTTTTTACAGAAAAAGGGCCAGGAAAATTGTTTAATTGTTTTGTTTAAAATATTATTACATTTAAGGATTCACGAACTTCCAGTTAGTTGTAAAATATTAGAAAAATTTGTTTTAATGCTAATGAACTGGTTTGACACAATTATCACATATTAGAAAGTGCTTCTAAAATAATTGTTTCAATTCTCTTTTGAGTTTAATATATGCGTTAAAAAAGATGTATAAAAAGTGTGCGGAAGCCTTAATAAAAAGGGTGGAAAAATAATTGATAACAAAAACAGGAATCCTTTGATTACATTCGCTTCTGATCAGTGTTGTGGAAAAGTGCTAAACTGAAATACGAATAGTACAAACGAAGTCAAACGAGATGCTTCCTGCTGGTAGATGCGCTCGACAAAACATGCGCTGGAAATATTTGATAATTAAAAGTCTAAATAAAAAAAATCAATAATTATATATTTTTTCACAAGTATTACAATAAAATTCAGAAGTATTTAGAATGCTATGTAAATTTCGAAATGATTTTTATGGAGTATTTTTATTTGTTTAAGGGCACTTTGTAATGTCTTAATGTTGACTTCCCTTAATTCAAGACTATAAATAATAGAATATTATTAAATATTTTGTAATACCATCAACAACTGCATTAATTGAAGTTAGCAATAGTGAATCTCAAGTATGTTGAGTTATTAAATATTATTTATGTTAAATAACCAAAAGTCGAGTTGGTATTGATGCCTATGATAACTGGGGAAGATAGTAGAGGATAAAGTTATTTCTTGTAAAAAAATAAATATTTGTTTGTATTACTTATGTAGGCGCGATTTTTCAAATTTTTAGCGTTATTTTTACAATAGAGTTTTAATTTGTAGTGATATCCTATTTCAAGTTGTGTTCAATTAAATATACTGACATTGTTATTAGTAGGGTGATGTGTTACAATATTTAGGGATTATTTCTAATACTGGATAAAATTGTGATTTCAAGGCCAACATTGCAGTACCATCCGATCACTTCTCGATTTGATTGCAAGGCAAACAATGACGGGAGTGGTGTAATTTTCTTAATCATAGCATTTAAGGTAATTATTTATTTTTCTAGTTTTTTAATTAAATTAAAACGAAAACTGTTGGATCAGAGTATCGAGTTAGTTACAGCGAGCGTTCCCCAGGGATGAAAATTATTCCATAATGGAATTGCATAGCTTAAATGTAAATTTGTAAGAGGGGGCCCGAAGGGGAGGTGCGGGGAGGGGGGGGGGGAGATCGATCGGGTGCCTGCTTGTTCTCTCACCTCTATGTCCTCGTAATTCTTGAACGAGAGTATGGCGAAGCCGTCGATGACATCCTCCTCGTAGATGGGCTCCTTCTTCTTCCTCCTGGGCGGCTTGGCCCTCTCGCGGGTTGGTGACTCCTCATCGCAGGAGACGCCGGTGGTACCTCGGCGCCTCTTCTCCGCCAGGGCACGGGCCGCCCTGCGCCTCGATCGTAGCCTGCAATCGTCCATATCACGCACTGATACCTGTCACATCACAACATCACCATATTTAGCGCACACGCGGCTCGGCCAAGGGGAGTCAGCGAACTGGAATGGCCGGAAGAGGCGACACGACCTCCTAAAACGACGGCCACTGGGGTACTGACTGTAGCTCGGAGTGGGGGAAGCAGGTTGGCCAACCTAGCCGCCATGGAGTCCCCCCACCGCCGCGTCAATACGTCCGCTATCAAAAGCTTTATGAATCGTAAAGTTCCATGTCACCGGGGTTAATTGCCTCAATACTTTTCACTTTAGCAGGCAAAATCCATCCTTGCACTATTTTAATTTTTTTTAATATCCTTCTCTGAAACCGGTATTAAATTGTGTTAAGTTGGTAGCACGATGGCAAAGCTCTTACCGTATTAACCTCAGCTTAAGAATTTTTTTGTTTACAATAAAATATATAATATGCAATCTGGCACATCTGTATGACATTTGAAATTAAAGTATATGTATACAGTAAATAGTATATGTATTAATAAATAGCAATTGTGGTTAACATATTAATTTATATGAATAAAATAAAATTCTATCAAATCCTGTGCAACTACAACCAATGAAGGGTCTTGGGTTCGTTCGGTACATGTTATGGACTAAGTTTCTTAGACAACGGTTATACAGGGAGGTGATTTGACCGAGATCATGCTCAACCCCCAGGTTTTCTGCAATTAAGGATGATCTCATTATAGTGGCTGGGTGACCCCACAGGAGGATCTCCAGATCGCATAGGATCGATCAATAGCTGTTGACTGATTACATTATGAAGCTGTGGCAGATAATATATTTATTATGTGCCAGAGCTTAATTTGAACCCGGAACTTTCAGCACTCTAGAAACAAAGCTAACTCGCTCTTTAAATTCTATGTCTGGAAAATAAAATATCCTGTGCAATAGAATTAAAATCCAAGTTTTGATATCTTTTTAATTTAATAATAAAACATTGAGACCATTAACTTCTGAATTACTTGTGTTTTCAAAATGGAGGACCTAAAAACACTAAATTTAAATTCTTAAAAATTATGGCTAATTAGAAATATTTCTGCAATATAAGGTTATTTTTTTATGAGAAGCGAGGGGATGGTTGACTAGAAGATAGAGTAAGGAAGAAAATAGTTGGAGTGCAGTCTAATAACACACTAAATAAGTGGGTACTTATTTAATTATGTGCCGACTGAGTCTAGCTTCAGCTTCCATTAGCCCTGAAGATGGCCCACAAAGTGGGTCGAAACGTCGGCACATAATTAAGTAAGTACCCACTTGTTTAGTGTTTTATTTGACTGCACCCCCAGTTATTTTTTTATGTTTAAAATTATTTTTTAAATATAATAACAAGGGCATCGAACAGATCGATCGAATCAAATTAATTAAGAATTAAAACATGTTTGGTAACACTGATGATAGAGACGATTCTTATTATGAAAAAAAATCCTGCTCCAAGAAGTCACAGATAATGTGTATAATAATACCTTCTTATAAATATTTAAATAATTGAAAATTTTACATAAATAAATAAAACCTATATTGTTATTAAATATAAGGTGAAAAAAAAGTGGTAACAATGTTCATTGTACACAGACTGATGCGGCAATGTTGGGGCAAGTAAAAACCTTCCTAAAGAGAAAATCTTTAGGAAAAAATTATCTTACATAAAAAGGGCAACCTTAGAGAATTTTAGGGCAAAGAATGTAGGCCCCTATAGGTTTATCAAGACAACTGACAAAGGTGGCAAGGCAACTCCTATACCTTTCATTTTAAAAATGTATTTTGGGAAGGAATTTTTTGACTTTATAAACTATTTTCTGCTCTTGAATATTTACTTCTCGCGGGTACAGTTACTTTAGACACTCTTCACCAATTATAACCTTGATAGGTTACTGAACATTCTATTTCTTCAAAATCAAAATTCATACCGACTACCTGGTACCTGGTACTTAGTAGGAATATGAGTTTCCCTGCATTTGTCAGGCCTGCTTTATAGTATTGCTGCTATATTTTAGGGTTAGTCCTGATGGCTACTGGAACATAACTCACCAATCGTTATGTAGACAAAAAATACTGCAAGGATTAAAATCAAGCGCCTAGTAGTAGACAATCTGATAGGTCAAAGAAACATCTTCCAATCTCCAGACGGAGTTAATACCTTGATGTGCTCTATACCTGGACAGGTAAAATGACTCAACCAGATGGAATTTATAAGATCCTATTTCCAGGAATGGTTCCTCAATCTCTACCACCACCATGCATGCTATCGTTTTATTAACATGCACAATAATGGAATATTGTAAGAAATTATTTATATAAATATGCTAATATATTTTTAGTAATTTTTTTATTTTCCTCCTATTAATAAAATAAAGATGCAACAAAAAAAAAAAAAACTTGATTGGTTATTGAAAAACTAGACGGGTAATGCTACCATGGTAATCCTAAATGTTTCCTATCGCGGTTAAGTATAAGTAGGATATTTAATGGGTACCACCGTAAAGGCTCGGCCAGTTTACGTCTCCTCTGAAGAATGACATAACTAAGGTGTTTTTACGACATTAAAAAATCCTAAGGTCAGAGTCCAGGTCATAGGTTGTGTTGCTAACCACTACACTGTAAATGACGCATAAAAAACCATGGTAATTATTGGTGTGTAACGTTCTCGGTTCGTCAGTAGATTATTATTATTATTTTTCATGGCACTTTTTTGTAAAATTATAATAAAAAACAAACAAACTTATTTTGCAATAAAGCATGAAGGATATCGGTCGAGTACATAATAGGAACTGTGCTGTTTTTAAGAAAAGTTTGGGCAGAAAATAGATTTGACTGAATCGCTAGGTTTTCCTCCAATTTAGAACGCCCAAATTATTACTGGGTGATCCCCTAAGGGCATCAAATGCCAAAGAGTCGATACTCGGTGGATAATATAATATAAACAAATAAATTCAAATTAAGAGAAAATTAAATATTGCCTATAATTAGAATTAACCGTGTAAAAAGTAATACAGTATCATATTCTAAAACTAATTTCTTCCAATAAATGTTAAAAAATAGGATCTACAGACCCTCCTTACTTAAGAGAAAACGTGGCGGTTGAGCGTGACCTCGGGCAAATCACCTCCCTGCAAAATCGTTCAAAAAACAGTACAGTCCCTATCATACTGAACTCAAGACCCACCATAGGTTCTAGTGGTACAGATCTTTTTTCTTTTAATGATTAAATTTAGTAGTATAAAACAAAGCGGTTTATTAATATAAAAATATATAGATTTTATTTTTAAAAAATGTCTTTACAGAACTGAAAAATGATATTTCTTCCTTAGACCATACTTATGAAATTAATAATAATTATAACCTTTATCTGTACACAGAGCCATAATTTGTGCAGTGATAGATATTACAGAACTCTAAATGTTATTTATCTAACAGAGAGAAAAAAAGTAATAATTTATTAAGCAAAAAAGACGTTTTAAAATTGATCGTTCGGTTGGAGTCTAATTCGGCCATAGAATACAAGTTGAGGAACTCCTAACAAAATGATGAAAATGCTGCTGAGGAAATGATCTTTCCCGATATAATGTGAAAACATAAACCCATTTTGGCGAACAAGATTATTTCAGTAGAGGTAGAAGCACTGAGGTAAGAGGAGGCTCCTGAGGAATGGATTGTTTTGAGATTCCAGCTCATCCATCTTATAGGCCTCCTATTTCCCTCCCCCCTCCATCGAAGGCTTTTCCGGGAAGTTTCCCTCATTCTAAAAGCACCGTGAAAACAGTTCCCAAGAGTTTATTGACAGCAGAGGGAAGAGTACGATCTTCGATTTCTCCTGTGGTTGACGGATTAGAGACCTCAGGGCATTATCCAGTCAATAAGTTCTACCTTATCAAATCTGCTATAATAAATATTGTTGTTAAAAAAAGGCATCAGCAACTGAATTATTAATTATTTCAATAAATAAATTCTTTTGTTAAAGCCTATATCCGAAAATTATTATGTTTTACATAGATGGGAAATGGTTGATAGTACACAAATAAGTACAACTTATTTTGTTAGTGATAACTTTTTGGCCTAATTTTAAGGCCATCATCAAGGGCTGAGAATAAAACTGAACAGATTAACAATATCAACAGTATTGCACTCAAACATAGTAGTTTAGACAGACAGAAATATAATGAGCAAAAGGTTCCATTATAAAATAATTTAATTTAAATTAATTAAATTAAATTTAATGAGATATTAAAAATATCAAGAGTGAAATAGAGTAAAAATTACCTGATAAATGATTGTTATTACAATATATAATGGATTTGACGATATTGGTGAAAGACAAACTAAGTTTTAAATTTAGGAAAGAAATTCGTTGACTGTAGGTACTATAATAGGATGTAATTAGTTGGGGGTGCAGTCAAGAAAACACAGCAAAATAAGTGAAACTATTGTATTTTATGGCCCTGAAGATGACCTACACAGTAGGTCGAAACGTCGGCACATAAAATACAATAGTTTCACTTATTTTGCTGTGTTTTCTTGACTGCACCCCCAACTAAATACATCCTATTAAGTTTTAAATTGGTTATTACTAAAATGAATAACAGTTATGACACATCTATCATAATACTGAATTAATAAAAGTTAATTGACATAAACCTATAAAAAAATAATGAAGGATGAAAGAGGGGGAAAAATAATAATGGAACATACCCGAGGGATGTGAAGTCTAAGAACAACTAAAAAAAAATTTTAATTAGCATTATTTAACAATTAATTTATAATATTTAAACTATTGTAATTTAAAATTGTTTAAAAGGTACGGATATTGCACAGAGAAAATATTGTAATAAAAAGACGATTCCTTGAAGCATTATATATTAATGACAAAATGGATAATGTAGTGAATGATAGAAAAGAAGCAGGAGAAATAAGCAAATTACATACATCTGTTATTTTGAAGTTAAAAAGAATGTTAATAAATAGAATGTTCTACTTTAAAAACATGGAGAGATAACCTAACACACTATAACCTCCCAACAGTTACCTAGATATCCCTTTTCAGTCCTATCTTTTTTATATAAATTAAGAATGTATATAACTGAGAAAAATATATTAAAAATAAAATAATGTAATAAATTTTATGTATTGAATTTTTATTTTTTAAATTTGATTATGGTATATTTAAATGAAAAATTTTTAGTATGTAAATATAAATCAAACATAGTATAAAATGAGAACAAAGTTTAAACTATTAAACAAAAGGACCATGGAGGACAATGGACCTCCAAGTAAAACTTTTAAAAAATTACAATTAATAATAAAAAGGTATACTTACTTCTATTTATGGACAGTTTTTATAAATTTGTATTTGTTATATGGTTGTTGTTGTGTTTGATAATTTACAGATAAGTGAGACTTGTAACAAGATGATGATAAAGATGAAATGATACAAAAAGTTGTTAGGTTGATTGAAAATGACATGTAGTTGTCGAAACGTTTCATATAATAAAATTATATATCATAAATGACTGGAAAAAGGTTTTCATTGTGAGAAGGAATTATTAGACTATTGTAATTGGAATTTTGTCAAGTTATAAACATTAGTTGTATTAAATATTGTGTTGTCACAATTTTTTTTTGTGACATACTGTTACTATAATTATATACTACTTAAGTAAAGGCGTTTAACAAGAATAAAAAAAATATATAAATTCGCTTTACTTTAGTAATATCTTGCATTCCTTTTTTGTATTATGAAACAGAAGAAATTGGTTAAAGATTAAACATTTGTTCAAATATATTTTTATCGAAAAAATTTTCAGTAGAAAAGCCGTGCCTAAATGAGTATTCGGATTTATAAATCGAATAAATTATCAACCGACTGCAGATTGTTTAATGATTGTTAATAAAAAGTCGACAACTGACAGTACTTTTAGTTTAAAAATTAACATTAAACGGCATATTTAAGTATACTATTTATAGTTTTGTCGAAATTCGTAAATAAACTGTCGTATCTGCTTCATCTAATCTACGCTTCAATTTATTCAATGAAATGGCCACACATGCTAAAACCGTTGATAATAAATTTCGATTCGAAAACTGTAACATTGTAAATATTATTTATTGAGCTAGGAGAGGAAAGAAATTGAAGTCGGCGGCACTATAAAATATTTGAATTGAAAATGAGCTTATCTACATAATGTAAACATCATACTCAATACATATTTATTCCAATGAGGCTGACATTACAGCATTACAGGTAGCTCTATTTATCTATTTAGCTCTATTTGAAGGTGGAAAAAAAGTAGAAAATAATTTTACTTTTGTTCTCCTTGAGAGCGAAGTGGCTCAGTGTTAGAGCGCTGTGCCGAAGGTCCCGGGTTCGAAAACCGATGTTTGACAAACTTTTATTTAATCAGTTAGCGCCCGGAGATGGATCCGGTGGGATCTTAGGATCCTCCTGGGGCTCACCTAGCCTCTGTATGTTGGTAACCAAAATAAGAGTTAAAGACTGGCGGTTGAGGGTGATCTAGTGATTACCTACCTTCACAACCGTCCAAGAAACAGTACAGTCTCTAGCATGTACTGAGAACCCTTCACGGGTTGTAGTAGTACAGTTTTTTTTGTTTATCCAAATTGTTATGACAAATTTATTATTCAATAATACAGTGCAATTAATAATTCCAATAAATGTTAATAAGTAAGAATAAGCCGGTTTTTAGTTAGACCACTAAGAGCCCGAGGCTGGGTTAACCTGATGGGAATTTTCCGGTCAGAGAACTCCCCCCCCCCACCACATCGCCAGCTGGAGAAAATAAATTCCTTCCGTCCTTCACAAACTGGTTCATTTTTCCTAAAGGATAAAATATATTTATATCACATTAATATATTCTTGCTGTCATGACCGTTTCAAATGATCATTTATTTAACAAATATTTTAAATTGTTTAATATCTTATAAGAATTATTTAATATCTAAACGGCTCTGTATGGATCCTGTGGAATATGGAAAGTCTCTTGTTGCTCAACCTAGACTCATGTACTGAACCCAAGATACTTCATAGGTTGTAGTCGTACAGGTTTTTTTTTTTTTGTACTACTACAACAAATAAGGGTTCAATAAAGTGTCGAGACTTTGTAGCTTCTAAGACAACAGTTGTGCAAGGAACTGATTTACCCGATATTACTCCAAGCCACCATATTTCCCGAAGGGTACCGGCTTAATAGAGGCTGGGTGAGCCCCTTGGAAGGTCTGCAGATCCCACTCGTTCAATCGTTAAAAAAAATAATGTACGACTACAACCTATAAAGGTTGTAGGGTTCATTGAGTCTATACTGTTTTTGGAAGGATATGGAAGGATTCTATACTATTGTGGAAGGAGGTGATTTGTCCTAGTTCACGCTCAACCGCAAGATTTTCCTCCTATTTCCGGTATCCACTTTATTGGGGCTGGGGTAGCCCCAGGAGGATCCCATGTCCCATAGAATCCATCTTTGGCTACTAACAGATTAGATAAAATCTGTCATATATTTCATTGCTCCGAAAAACATTATCAAAAATTTATTTCTAACATTAAATTTACTGATTAGTACAAGTATTTTACTGAATATATTGACCCGATAAAAGAACAAAAGAAATAAGGCTTTTAAAGACACTGAACCAAAAGTGACGATGCGATCAGGGAGAGGACCGTGTCAAAAAATGTGCTCGGTCCACAAAGTTGTCAACGGTTGGAGAGTGAACTAATAAACAGCGATTTGTTTCGAGTGGTGCATAAAGTTAGTAATTGGAGCCAATAATTCAGGAGCTTTCTATCAACCCTCTCTTGTTTCCCAACCACTTACTGGCCCTTAAATATTACAGCTGCCTCTCTGCCTGTAGCTCGATCGATGTTTGTCACTGCCTTCTCATCAGCCAGTCTGTTAGGTCCCTGTATCTCACGGCTCTATCTCGTGTTGATCAATCCGGTTGGCGATACGGCTACATAATACTCTTGGCGTTTTAAAATCTTATACAATTTATTCGGCAAATAAAATGGGCGTGCAGTCTTGTCAGGGTTATGGGGAAAAGAACTACAAGGAAAGTAATAAGCTGCGCAGGGACTAGATGAGAAACAGACTGGAAGGATATCTTAATCTGGATTTATCTTAAAGCTGTCATAAGCGATAAATGCGATTCAAGAGAACATTAGAATGCCTTTATTATTAGTTGTATATTCATTCAACGTCACTTTGTTGTACTGTGGATAATGAGCCGATGCTACAGTTGGAATCCTAAAACGAGTAACTGGCTCGGGACCGCTATTTTACGTCTCTTCTGAAGGGAGAAAAAGTCATTGCCATAACCAAGGATTATTTACTCCCTTTAAAAATCCTAAGGCTACCTGGCGGTCTGGGAACCCGCGATCTTGGGCATAGTAGGTTGTTGTACTACTACACCAGAGATGTAACACAGCTGTAAGGCTTAGCAACAAAGGAATCCTTAGAATGTAAATTATTGCTGAAGAGGAGGGAAACATGAGAAGTGCAGTTATTCTATAAGTGACACTAACTGGTACATTAGGAGTACCTGGATACATAGGGTAAGGGGCATTGAGGAACCTACAGGTAGTTTAGTCTCCCTAAGGGTACGCGAACGCCAAAACCGATTTTTTCGGCCGATACCGGACCGAATACTCGGACAATTAACTCGGACGTGCATGTGATCACAGTGCTGCCGAAATAGAACGTTACCGGTCTTCTGTATTAGATTGTGCGACTTGAAAAAGTGAAGACGCATTTTTAAAATGGAGGAATTCGAAGAAATGTATAGTTTAGAAAATTCGTACCGCAATTTAATTCTAGACGTCGGCATGTGTGGGTTAATGAAATATTTATGTGTAAAAAAAAACTGGGTGAATTCCACCACCTTTTTGAAGAATTAAAATTACAACCCATCAAGTTCATTGAATATTTTAGAATGTGTTTTAGCACATTTCAATATATTTTAAACACAGTCACAAAGTACTACATGGTAAAGAAAGGGAACTTCAGCACCTGTATTATATATATATATATATATATATATATATATATATATACACACATATGTAATCTGTAATTTTTTTAAATAAGGGAGAGTAAAATATATATATATATAGGGAATGTATTTCACCGACGGAAAGACTCGCGCGAGAAATCCCAATAAGTACGGATACGTCGGTTGATCGGCCGTGAACGGGCGTTATCGGACGATGGCGTTTATAGTGGTTTAAGCACTCCCTTTGTTTTACATAAGTTTGATTTGATAGGCATAGATCGGGCGTTATGTGTACGCTTCCCCTTAATATCGGTGGTACCTTTACTCCTAAGATACAGAACGGGCAGTTGACAGGGAGGACTGGGAGGAATGGTAGGGAAGAAGCGATCAACTCAACATGAAACATTTTTACGTTACAAACAATTTGAAAGCAGATTTATCTTTTATTTCGTAACTATGATAAATAAGCACACAATAAATATTATGTCCTCTCCGGAACTCCTTCGGTCACGCACGATGGGAAGGAACAGGCTGCCATGGTACGGACCTGCCAGCGGATGCCAGAACGTAGGTGGGCGAAGAGAATTTTGCTGTGGTAACAGCCAGGCGGACGAAGAAGAGGAAGACCCCGAACACGGCGGAAGGACAGCGTGGAGGAGGAGATGGCCTGCAGGGGACTTGAGGAGGATGACTGGTGTAATAGAGAAAAATGGAGGGACATTCGGGCTTAACCAAGCAACCCATTGAGGGAAAAAACCCCTGCAAAAGTAAAAAGTAAGTAAGTAATATAATGTTATACACTTACATGAAAAAGGATCTTTATTTAATAAGCAACTCCTGGTCAGTGAACCACGTCAACCTTTGGAGAAAAGAGGGATATGTCTCTCATTAATTAATGATATAGAATTACTGTATATTAAGTATAACGATTTCAGGATAGCATCCCATTTTATTATTTAAATGTTATTCAGATCAAAGGATCTGACTGTTCCTTGAAATCATAGCTTGGGTAGTGAAGCCAATATAGCAGAAGGGTTGCCAAATGACCATTGAGCACAAGCTTTATTAATGATATCGGTAAAAACCTATATACTGCGATGAGACATGCCTAGACTGCGAATCCCGGACGATGTGGGAGCAGACCTTTGTCTCCAGCTCCAGTTGTGAGAATATGGAGAAGAGCAACGGAGGATCGGTAAAAGTAGAGGAAAATTATTGGGAAATCCAAGGTCCTAGCGCCGCGTAAAGAGGAAGAAGAATATATCGTGGGTACAGCACGGGGTAAAGACTGTACTATTTCTAAGACAACGGTTATGCAGGGAGGTGAGTTGACCAATATCATACTCACAGGTTTTCACTCAATTAAAGGATGCCTACTTTATAGAAGTTCTACCCCAGGATGCTCTGCAGGTCCCACAGTGTCCATCCCCGGATGTTAACAGATTAAATAAATTAATTGCTAAAGCCGGAATTGAATCCAGGTCCTTCGGCAGGGCAAATCATCGCTCTACTATCGAGCTACGCTTATTCAAAATTACTTAAGTTTCGCAACAATAAAATTAATTTCATGAGAAACCGTTTTAGAGAGACAGGGTAAATCATGATCCAGTAGGCTATCGATATGATTACACCTCAGCCTGGGAATCCATTTATAAAATATATTCTCTTCCACTCTCTCAATCCAATCCATCTCTTTTATATAGGAGAGAGGGGGGAGTTGGAAGGGGAGGGGGAAGAACATGGATTGGGTAATCCCTTAAAGCGCTTATATTGTCCTATATCATATCACTTCCTATATCAAACCTTTTTTTTGGGGGGGGGGAGGAGATAATTTTCCGATGAGGAAAATTACTATGGTCCGTTTCACCAATATTATGGTCCGTTTCACTAATACATTGTTCGTGAAAGGTTGAATATGTCCCCTTGATCATTTGCTAATTGTAAGATGCACTTAGCTTTTCAAAAATTTCCAATTAATTCATTTTCATCAGTACAGTTCCTACATTTGTTTATTCTTTAGATATCACATTAAGCGGCTATGGCTAACCAGACAATGCTACAGTGGGTGCTCCATGTTTTGCCAATTTTGAGATAATTAGGACAGGTATGATTTTAATTAAGTGTACCAGTCACCATTTTTGGGACATCCATTTTACGGTATTTCCTAAGGGCGGAATAAACAAGGAATTTTTACCCTCCTTACAAAATCCTAAGACCAACTCCTGGTCCGCACAATTCCTACGTTTTACTGAAACGAATACGTTCATGGTTTGTAGTGGTACATTTTTTTTATATTACTAGGCGTATGTTACACGGAACAAAACTTGAAATACAAGTT
Organism: Troilus luridus; assembly: GCA_964056705.1. Classification (NCBI taxonomy): domain Eukaryota; kingdom Metazoa; phylum Arthropoda; class Insecta; order Hemiptera; family Pentatomidae; genus Troilus; species Troilus luridus. Next base: position 84,605,711 of record OZ057415.1, read on the forward strand.
ATATTTTACATCAAATAATATAAATAATTAATAGTAGTTGGGCTCTTGAGGAACAATTCCTTAATTAATCAATCAAAGATTCGAAGTATAATAAATTCGAGTAATTGGTGAAAATTGAAATTAAACAAGAGGAGAGAACTGAGTACTTTTCTTACTCTTCAAACAATTAGTGTAAATATTGACAGAAGTACTCGACACTCGGATGAGAGAGTGTTTCTGTAAAATATTTTATACCAAGTACACGATGGAAATTGCAGGAATATTATGTAGTTAATATTCTTGGTAATTCGTTAAGATGGTTTCTGAATATTTTTGCCATAATTCAAATATTTTATGCAATCGTCTTATAATTTATATTTATCGACATTTCATTTAAACACATTTGTCATAATGAATATTTGATTAAGGTTAAACGAGTATCGATATTGATAAATAATATCGTACGTGATAGATAAGAAGCATATAACCTGATATTGTAGGAGGGATTGCCTATCTTGAAGTTTGCCCCGGGCGACATTTGACCTAGTTAGGCCACTGAAAGGACAAGGGAGAAATGTGTTCCAAGGATTACTAAAAAAAAATTAAATTTATAAAGGTCATAAATCATAACATAAAACTTATAGATCATTCGTTAGGGTAAAAAAAACATATACGTTTTAAATCTGATGAAGGGATGCCGCTTTTTTTTTAAATTATTTAATTTTTCTAAGGGGACGTAATTCCGATCTTTATTAGGTTTTTTTTTGTTAAGAGCTAGACTTAATATCTACAGCCCCAATGAATAAGTGGTTAAGTAGGATTTTGTCCAGAGGGAGTTATAAATGCTTCCTAATTACCGGGATCGCGTCATTCTCGTAGTTTTTGGCTCGAAATAGAGTTGTAATATAAACAATAACTCCTTTTCAAGCCAATGTCTTACTTAGCCCCTTATTCACTAAGAAAATAACTCGATTCCGCTTGCTTAAGTACAAGAAACTCATTTTGGAGAAAATTAGACTTAACCACTTATTCACCGGGGCTGCAGATATTTTTGCATAAATAACTAATCAATGGTGTATTTGTTATATTCAAAATTGTTATGTTTAAAAAAGATAAAAAATATACATATACATACAATATTTAAATATTTTTATTTGAAAAGAAAAGATATGTCCAGGACTGGGACTCGAACCCGGGTCTTTCAGACTAGCGAACTGGACGACCCGGGTTCGAGTCCTTGTCCTGGACATATCTTTTCTTTTCAAATAAAAACATTTCAAAATTAATAAAATCAATAACTAATATAATAAAATATACACATATTTATATAATTTCAATCCTAAAGAAAATAATTTTACGTTAAGTATAATTCACAGATGAAATAAAATTATAATAAAATAAATTTTTGAAAAAAAATAAAAACTGTACACCAACAATTAATGAAGAGTCAAGGATTTACTGAATGGGAGGGAATATATAATTTCTATTAAGACACCGATTGTGCAGGGAGATGACTTGTCCGAGATCCCACTCAACCGCCAGGTTTTCTTCCAATTGAGGGTAGTCATTTTATACAGACTGAATGAAGCCTTAAAAGTTCTGAAGATCCCATAAGATCCATCTATGAGTGTTAACTAAATAATTTATGTGGCGCATCCGGATTCAAACCCGGCATCTTCAGAACCTCGTACGTAGTCAATATTACATATTTGTTTATTTTAGAAATGTAATATTTTTATCTGCAGCCTATACCCATCATCATAAGTATGAAATTACCGCATTATGGGTTTTAAGCAAGTGGTGTTGCTCCAATGATATCATGTTAAAATTCTGTAAAATTTAATATTTTTACAATTGGGTAGATAAGTTTAATCTGAAGTCAATCATTATCTCTCTATTATAGAAACAAGTTTTTTTAAGTTTCTGTTAAAATGTTTCAAAAGTTGATATAATATTTTATCGCCGTTGCCTAACAACTGATCGAGGAACTACTTTTTTCTAAGTCTTTTTTCGTGCTAGATGATTTAAATTATACCTGTATCTTTACCACTACAAACCATGAAGGGTGTTGGGTTCAGTACGAGGTAGAGAGTGTACTGAACAGCATTTTGAATTATAATTATTTTAAAAAAATTTAAAATCGCATTGCCACTGTCCCTAACCTCTTTACTCCGTAAACAAAATATACAATAGTGCTGTTTTCGAATTTAAATGGAATGGACCTATTTAAAATATTCAACAAGCAACATCATATCTACAGCCACGGTGAATAAGTGGTTAAGTCGTATTTTCTCCAAAATGAGTTCCTTTTACTTAAGTAAGTGGAATCGAGTTATTTTCGTAGTGAATAAGGGGCTAAGTAAGGCATTGGCTTGGAAAGGAGTTATTGTTTATATAAAGGAGCATCCACACTATACCGCGATTGGCAAACCCGACTGCTGGTCTGCCGTCTACATCTGAATTGACAGTTAGTCGCACAATGTCTGCCGAGGAGGATTTTGGTTGATAATCATTGAAAATTATGAAAAATACGGAAACGACCAAGCCTACCAAGTAGAGCACAATACGGAAAAGTGACTTAGTAATGGATTTATTATTGGATGATGTGAACGATTTGAATCTTGAGTACAGATTTGGATATGGTTTCAAACACTTTTTTCGTATGGAGAGTAGTAGTAACTTTGAAGTTCTTCTGAATAGGATAGCTCAAATCATCAAGAAGGAAGACACACCCTTCAGAAGATCTATTCCTCCAGATGAACGTCTTCCAGCTAAATCCGCGATTCTAAGCGACGGGAGATTCTTACCACTTGTTAAGTAGAGCTGACCCCGCGTGGAGCCAACAGTAGGCACGTCCCCACTCCCCGCTCTCAGTGGCTTTCTTTGTAGACCGACACTCGATTTTCGTTGGCACACCGTTGACGACGGCCAGCAGCTACGTCCACATAACATTGGCATTGCCAACCTGGCAGTCCCTACGGCCAACCGCGGCATAGTGTGGATGCGCCTATACAACTCCATTTCAAGCCAAAACCAACGAGAATGATACGATTCCGTTTATCTGAAAGTAGTTAATTCCCTCTGGAAAAAATCCGACTTAACCACTTTTCCAAAACACCACCAAATATTCAACAATATTTCAATTTTAGGATTGTTATTTTAATACATAGAATGCTGTTAAGAAAGATTTAGACATTTTTCTAATAAAACTATTAAAAAAATAAAATAATAAAATTGGTATTATCCATATTCCAATGAAGAAATATACAAACATTTGGAAAATCTTGAAACAGTCATCAGGACCAGGAGACTGAGGTGCTACGGCCGCATGGTAAGAATGAACAATGTGAGCCTGGACAAAAAAATCTTTGATAAAGTATTAAGCTACAAGGATATAGGTGGATATGTGAAGCAAATAAAAGAGGAGCTGGATAGGCTAATAATCAAGGATAAAGACTGCTTGGACAGAGAGCTTTTCAGGAAAAAACTAAAAGAAGTTGGGGTTCTTGCGGGAAGGAAAAAGAGACGAGGGAGAAAATGGACTAAGGAGGAGCGAGAGGAACAGTCCAGGAAGATGAGAGAGTATTGGAGTAGACGGAAGGAGAGTGTGAAGAAGATATGAGTGATATTCGCGTGGTCCATGCTGGGGGATTCGTGGAAAAAAAAAATTGTTATATTATAATCTGTAATCCTATATAAATTCGTTAACATTAAATAATTCCATTCCATTACCATATATGTTCTAGTCAGTATTAAAATAATAATAAACGGTGGAATACATGACTTGTTACAAATCCTACAATTAGAGGAAGCTGTATATTTTAATTTAATTATAAATCATTTCTTCATGTTTTAACTAAAATGTATGACTTTATAAATGTAATTTGAATAATAAATATTCACATGTCTAAACTAAATAATTTGAAATTAACAACATTCAAAACAAAGCTTTGTGAATATGTTCATTTTCCGGGATGGACCGTGTGGTGTTGGTATTGTTTGTTGCGTAGTTTAAACATCTGAAAACAAAGCTTTATTGTTATTTTTTAAAGCTAATTTGAGATATTAAACCAGATTAAAAATTAATATTATAAAATAAGCATAGGCATAATACACTATGAACTAAATTAAGAAGAGAGCATTAAATTGATTTTTTCACCTCGTTCAGCTTAATCCAAGAGACAACAAGGATTAAGTTAATTATAAAAATGTCTGTTAGAATAAGATAATAAAAAAGAATTTAAACGAATACATAGAATAAAATAACACAAATTAAATAATACATAGGCATGGAAACGTAAAACGTAGTACAGAAATTGATTAGAAATCGGATTTATTTCTTGTTAAAATAAAAAAGATCATTCTAATACAAGCCAAAATTAAAAACGTAGTGTGCCTACCCAATAGAATCCAAAATTAACAACATTTAAGTCCAGTAGAATATAAAATACTACTGAACATATGGTAAAGTATCACTGGACCGACCGAAACCTAGATGTGATGATATCATTAGGTTTGACCGAAACGTAGATGAGAAAATAGCATAATGTTCAGCCTTGGAGATACGCTCTTTTACTGGGCTCAATGACGAGAAGTGTAGGGTAGGCACTATCAACAGGTATTCATAAAACCGTTATTTATTAATGTATAAAAATGAAAATATTAGTAAAGATTTATTAATGTTTTGTCCTACCTGTCCGAACCGACAGGAGTTTTTAAAATATTAAAATTACTTCAGACCGTTCCTGCAAAAAACTTACAATACTAACGCAATAATGAAAGTTGTTATCACCCTTTGAAGACTGGGAAGTGTCCACCTCGTGGCGAATGAAAACTGCAGATTTTCATCTTCATTCTTGGTTTCTTGAATTTCAACGAGCGTATTCCCTTCAAAAGAAACAAAACAATAATTTATTTATTTTTTAAAATTTATTTATTGATATTTACATCTGTATTAAAAAAATACATCAAGTAAATGGGCTAAGCGATACATAATGAAATTGACAAGTGAAAATGACAAGTAGAGAAACTACCCACTGGTAGTACTCAAATCACAAGTTAAACTAAGAAGTCACGGGGCCATCTTCTTTTCAGACGCCTCGGAGGATTATCGGGAATTGAAGAGGAAACTAGGTTTGAAACTAGAGGGTTTGAGTGGAAATGAAGTTTGTTATGAAAAGATAGATAGCGGGTCGGGCCAAATCACCAACAAATGGGACATTAAGGTCGTGACGGATGATTTTATTCTTAACAAAATAAGGAGCATTGAGGATTTTAGATTGTAGGGATTGGATACGAGAGGAATTCAATAGGCTTAGTGGAGACCCAAAGCTCTACTCCGTAAGTCCAAATAGGTCGTATGATCATAGGTCATGTAGGTGAGTCTTTTGTAGTTAATTGGGAGGTTAGAGCGTTTGTCTAGTAAGTGTCGAAGTAGCCTGAAACGTCGAGCGGTTTCTTGTCTTTTCAGTCTAGTACGAGGATTCCAGGTTAATCGTTTGTCAAGATGCAACCCTAAGTATCGGATCTGTTCTACAGGCACCAGTGGGATATTATTAAAGGATACTGAAGGGCAGGAAGTCATTGGTTTACGACGTAAGGTAAAAGTGATTTGATGCGATTTTTGAGAGTTTATTTTAATTCTCCAGTTTTGACACCATTCTTCAAGATCAGTGATATGGGATAGGAGGCTTTGGGATGCAATAATTGGATTGGTGTTGACTGATAATACACATCAGCATACATGGTAAGGATAGTATTAGGATGAGTTGGGATATCAGCTGTATAAACTGTATAAAGGATTGGGCCAAGGATACTACCTAGAGAAAACAATAATTAAATTGGGAATTTATAGTTAAAGCATTCAAAAGAAAACTAAAAACAAATTTAACTAAGATAAATTATTTTTATTTCTCTAGTGAAAAATTGTTATTTAGTTCGTCTCGACTATTTCTAAAATGGAAAGTAGAAACAGCCAAACATGAAAATTCATTAAAATAAAAAACACCACTAAAACCCATGAAGGGTCTGGGTAGAGACTGGGTTGTTTCTAGGACAACGGTTGTAGAGGGAGGCGATTTGTCCTAGCTCACGCTCACCTACCAGTTTTTTAGTTTCAAGGGCAGGGCCGGCTTTACCTTATGTGCAGGGTGTACGGGGCACACGGGCGCCGTGTCTCAGGGTCTCAAAAAATTTCATTTCATGTTGATCCCATAGCAAAATTTGTTTAGTTTCATGGGGGATTTGCCGTTTTTGTAACACCTTGTATAACTGTAAGTGTTCAATTTTAATCGCGTGCCTAGTAGGGGGCGCCTAGGTCACGATTGCACACGGCGCGACATGGGATAGAGCCGACGCTGTTCTAGGGTGCTCACTTTATAGAGGCTAGGTGGGCCAGAGGAGAGTCTCCAGATCCCACAGGGTCTATCCTCTTTAACAGATTAAATAAATTATTCACCAGAGCTGGATTCGAACGGCATCTCAGCGCTCTACCACTGAGCAATCCAGCTCCCACAAACAGTAATTAAGTAAATTTTCTTTTTTAATTTAAGAGAATCAAGTAAACTATCATTTTAGCCCTGTACAAAGACTTAAGTGGACGAATAAAGTAATCGTTATGGATAACGAACGAGTCACTAAATGCTATCAGCGTAAAACTTAGCGGACACAGTTACTGGTAGAAAACCGAAACGTCGATGGGAACATTCCATTACGTCTGACAATGAAGACTTGTGTATTAACGTCACCAATACATCAATAAGAGTAGAGAGCGTTATGTAAGCAGATAATTGCTTTCGTATCGAACCTTCAATTTGTTATTATTAGAAGAGAAATTTTAACGCGAAAATTCGGTAATTATTCCGCAGGTTATCTATCGCTTCGATAGGAAAAGTTTTATCTATGCAGATGACATAGTTGTGATTGGAGATGGGCCTGGACGTCTACAAGTAGCTTTCTATGAGTGGTCTGAAGAATTGAAAAGAAAAGGATTGTGCATAAACCCCAGAAAGAGCAAAATGATCCATATTGGAGGGAGAGATCAACAGCTTACAATTAATTACCTTGGACAGAACCTTGAAGTGGTACGTAATTTCGATTAACTAGGTACTGTCATAAGTAGGGATGGACGAATGTACCAAAAAAAAAATTCTTAAACCGAATAAGGAAGGGGAATGGAGCGTTGTTCCAAAGATCTTCAGGATTGGTAGGCAAGCGAGAAGTAAGTAAAGAGGCCAAGCTACACCTGTTCAAATCTGTATTCTTGCCTGTTCTGTTGATGTAATTCAATTCCAAGCGACAACCTGCGGAACGGATACTGAAAATTCAATAATAATGTAAGCCCGAGCACATAAAAATTCTTAGGATTGGTAAATTAACCTCACCAGTTCCCTACCTTTATTTTAGAAGGAGGAAGATTGAAAAAAGTTTTCGTTATTTTGCGTCGATAAAGCGTGTTTAGTCGTTGGTTTGTTGGGGGAAGTTTGGGTGTAATTTCCTGTAGTAGAAAATTACGTTATTGTTGTGTATTGTGGTTTGTATTACGTTATTCTACGAGAGCAGCTTTGGTTTTCAAGTTTCTTCAAAAGTCTTCCCTCCCCCACATAAAAACAGAATTGAGAAAACTCTCAAAGTGAAATTACGAGAATATTCGAGTACTGTCGTTCACAAATTTAAACATTTTTAAAATAAACTTTTGAGGCCTGTAAAACTATTTAAAAAAATGCTGGAGCTGAAATATTTTGCGGCTTAGATTAAAGTATCTCCTTCATTAAAAGGAAATATAACTAATGTTTTTATTTAGCTCCAGATAACGAGTATTAAAAAAATTAAAGTTTAGAAAAAATATTAATAACTTTAATATTTAAATTTCGGGAGCAGGGTAGTCCTGTTTGTATAGTAGTCCTGTGCTGAAGGTCCTGGGTTAAACCCTGCTTTGCCTGATAAATTAATTAGTCTTTCAACAGCCACAAATGGACTGTATTGGACCTGCAGACCCTGTTGGTGCACACTTAGACTCTATGAAGTATATACCCATAATTGAGGGAGTATAACAGGATATCAGACAAATCACCTTCCTGCACAATTCTATTGTGTAAGAAACAGTACTGTATTAGTTCTCTAACTTGTACTGAACCCAAGACTCTTTAAGCTTTAGTTGTACAGTTTTTTTTTATATTAAAAAATAAAATGAGTATATATTTCTTATTTATACTGCCTTGGACTAATAAATGAGTTTAAAAAGATAAAATTAAAATTATACATGTTTGGTTAGAATAGAATTTAAAGTTATGTCGCTGTAATTAATTCCTTAAGATCTTTAACAATATTATTGATTTTTTTTGTTTTCAATTTGTAAAATAACTTACCTCATATTTATAAAGAAATATCTTCTGAAAAGGGAAAAGATGAATACAAGGAATAAGACCTACATATTTGCATGTCAGCAAGAATTAATGATACGGTAAATTCTTACCAAAGCAATCTCAAAATTATTAAAATAATTATAATAATAATTGTTCAACAATTTCTGTCATTTTTTTTCATCAATACTATGTAGCTTACAATGCCTTCATTCTACATTGTTACTTACTTACTCACTTACTAATGGGCGCTACAGTCCTTGTAGGACCTGGGCCTCTGCCACCACTCTACTCCACTCCCCACGGTCCACCGCCGGGCTCTTCCAATTTCTGATCCCCATCACTCTCAAGTCCTCCTCCAAATCACCGATCCATCGGTTCCTGGGTCTCCCTCTCTTTCTTTTACCTCCTGGTGTGTCCACTCAGCATAATTGTTGGCAATCTGCAGGGACTCATTCTCTCAACATGACCCAGCCATCTGATTCTGCTCTGCTTAATAACTGTGATGATATCTGGCTCACCATATAGTTTCTCTACCTCGACATTGCTTCTAATTCTCCATCTATGCTGTTCTCTGACCGCTCCGAAAATCCTTCTCAGGACTCTTCTCTCCCAGACCAGCAGCGCTTTCCTGTTTTCCTTGGTTAGAGTCCACGTCTCGTTGCCATACTTCACTGTTTTGTATATAAATATCTTTGCTTTCCTGGAGAGACTTTTGCATCAGAGTGCCTTTTGCATGGCATAGAATCACCTTGTTCCTGCAACCATCCTGCCTTTTATTTCGGCTTCCACACTGTTATTCTCCGTTACTACTCCCCCCAGATACTTAAATGTATCGCAGCTCCCGTATACCTCTTCTCCCAATACTAGAGTTTCTACCCTCTCCCTGATCTGCCGAGATGTTTTCATATATCTAGTCTTTTCATAACTGATCATGAGTCCTAAATCATATGCGGCATTATTGAACTCTTCAACTGCGCCTGCTAGTGCTGCCCTGGACCTGCCAGTAATGACAACATCATCCGCATACGCCATGTGCAGTGTGAACCTACTATAGATACTGCCTCCAGGGTTCGTCTTTATTTTTCTAATTGCCACTTCTAAGGCAAGACTATCATACGCCTGCCGAAAGTCAATGAACAGATGGTGTAGATCTATATTGTATTTGTATGCCTTCCCCAGCATCTGCCTGATAGAGAATAGGTGGTCAATAGTTGATCTTCCTGGGCTAAAGCCACTCTGATACTCTTCCAGTAATATTTCACTCCTCTCATCAATCTTTCGGCATATTGCCACAGACATTATTTTGTAGACTGTGGGTAAAAGCGCTATCCCCCTGTAGTTCTCACATTTCAGCTTATCTCCCTTTTAAAGGAACTTTGATAGCATCTAGCATTTTTTCTTCAGTCCATACATCCCAGATCAGTTTGTTACTAATAAGTACATAACTATAATTCTGACAATGGTAATCGTCAGTATTATAGAGAAAACACTATAATCACTATAATAAAAAACACTATAGAAAATTTAAAAGAAGTATTAATTTAGTTTAGTAATTTGTTAGCAGGTTAGATAAGAAGAAAAATTATGTCTTGTGTGGTACAAGCAATCTATTAATTTACAGCAATAAGTCAACAGGAACATACATCAGGGGAATATAGATTATCTTCCTGTAAGCAGGGAACTGCTACAACAATTTTAGTTGGATTTTCCAATTATATTAAATACTTTAATACATTTTTGTTACAAAATGAGCTAATGATATCACTTCCATTCCATATCATGCCTTTGATAACCACGCTACAGATCATACATGTACAGCCCAGGTAAATAAGTGACCAAGTCGAATGTACAGAGGGAACCGGAATCATATCATTTTCCGTGGATATATCCAAAGGTGGATATACTGTTTATATGTTATCATTTAACATTTTTAATATATCTGCTGACCCCAATTGTTTTGAAGGAACTAGATTCGTGCCATACTCGTACTTTTTCACTTAATAAGGAATTATAAATAAGATATAACTCATTTTCAAGCCAAGGCCTGAATTAGCTACTTATGCAAACTCATTTTGACTAAACTTGACTTAACCTCTTATCCATCGGGGTTGCAGATATATACCTTTATAAGTCAAAAATATCTTTGTATATAATATAATATCTTCGTAAGTTAAAAATATTCCAGATAAAAGTTCCTCTGCATGCATCCTTGAATACTACAAAATATATGTATGCCGTCACTGTATGTTAAAAAAGTATAAAAAGGGAGTTAGGACTGTTTAACCTGTTTCAACTCCATGATGTTTTTTAATTATAATTTCAACTGAAAACAAGTATCTATTAACGTAATTTATTTATAATAATTTATTACTTTAATAAAAGTGCTCCAGGTAACTAGAAAAATAAAGTTCTCAACATTAGACGGAAGGAGTTACTTAAAAAACAAACATGAAAGATCAAAGAAAATTCTTTTCATCAATAATAATCGAGGGTAGGTAAAAAATACAGAAATAGTAAAAAAAAAATAATTTTGTAAGGATCCAGAAAATATGTTGAGATTAATTTTGCATTAATACAACTTTGAGCACAATGTGTTATGACAGGGGAGAGAGAACATATCAAGGTAAAATTTAAGTTATTTTATTATTGGGAATTTTGGGATTTTACAAAGCCAAATGATTATATTGAAGTGGTTGATAGATGAAGATGTTTTGTAAATAATTCTGGAAAATGCTAAGCTTCTCTTTCTAAACTCATGTTTTATAAGAATATACTACAAATGCTTTCAAGAAAAAGTACAAGAACACCCAAACCCATGGAAAGAAGAAATGGCCACGACCCTCATGCCTGAGAACACTAGGGAGAGGTACCGCTGGGCACTGTTCTTCTTCACGCCCCTCATGTAATTTTGTTTTATTTTACTGGCAACCAATCTGCTGATTGCCAATTGTTTATACTTGACAGGTGTGGATACAAATATAAAAAGGGAAAAAAATCTCTTGTTTTATTATATACATAGAAATACAGACTTTTTATTTTAATCAGAGAAAACTAAACTATTAAAAAGAAGGACACTAAAAATAATTGATACCTCTTTGCAATACTGTCTAAATAATGATCTACAAGGAAGTAGAAAACAAAAGGGTAGAAGTTTCAGTTTAAAGTATTACAAAAACATATCTTAAAGTATACATATATTGAAGAAAAAAAAAAACCAACAACATTTGTTTCCATCATACTTTATGGCTCTGTTGTGTATTTCTTGAATATTGAGAAATAAAAAAGGAATTTTTAATACATAGCTATACAAAGTCACAATGAACTCTTATCTTAAAAAAAAGCCATTTGCACCAATTTGCTTTCATCCTCCCATAGGTATTATGTTATGTTATCTAATCAGAATCTAATGATATGATTAATTTTTTAAGTACATAATTAGGTTTTGTTTATTTATCCTATAATATGTCTTATGATCAGAAATAATCGTTATTTTTTATTCATCTTTACTTTGAGTTCGAAAGGCAAAATTTTTTTTGTTTTCATTTGCATCCTACCTATCACCATGTTGGTAATAAAAGAATAATGGATTGGGAACTGTTACCCCTAAATAAGGTGCAATTGAATTTAACACAAATTTAATTTATCTTTGCTACTTATTTTACTATGGAATAAAATAATATATCTAAAAATTAAGAATAATGGTGTGTAAAATAAAAATGGGTTTCATTTATGAGTATCTGTTCCGCAGGTTGTTGCTTCAAGTTGAATCACAACAAGATTTAACTGTTTATTAATTTCAATCTAAATATTTTTCAAAAACACAAGTTCTTATGAGCTTTAGTATGGATAAGAGAATGCAATTATGGGTATTGCATAGATTTCGATAATCATTTAATCAAGAAATAAAAGTTTCAACTAAAATTTCCAATGCTATCCAATAAGTTAGTGGAAACGTTTATTTCTTGATGCAATGATTACTGAAGTATGTATACACATTTCCCATAATTACAATCTCTTTTCAATGATTCCATATAGGTCATGATAACTTATATGTTTGGAAAATATTAAAATGGAAACAAATGGAAACTTAAAACTTGTTGTGAGTCAACTTGAAGAGGCAACCTGTGGAATAATTACCCATTTATGCTTATGTTATAACTTTAAAATAGATTTAGTAATGCAGGGGTGGCCACAACAGATGGTTTAGCAAGCCACTTTGAAAATGTATCATTACTCTGCGAGCTGCATATAAATTATATTTAGACCCATTATATATATACATTTTTTCAGAGTGGAAAATTGAATTGTAATGAGGAATTACTATTGTTTTTAAGAATATTCTTACATGCAGTAATATGTAATATAATAATAATTCTAGTAAACACACATTACAACCATAATAATGATTTCATCATATTTTATCTCATTATTTAATTTAGAAAATTTTGTAGTTACTGAATGATTTTTTTTAATACTTAGCAGTTACTCGAAGTTCATATCTAACTTCAGTAAGTCTACTTATCATTTTTGTATCCTATGGCAAAGAATTTGACAATTTAAGAAACTGACCATTTTAATTTATTTAAAACATTGAATTTCATATTACATTGACAGTTGGGTCCAATATCGTTCTCAGCCAAACATAAGTCCTAGGTTATCAGGTGCATCAATCGCAAAATTAATACATATGTAGAAAGAGATTGAAAGGTAGGTCTCATGTTGAACTGAAAATGGTTCAAAATATACAAGGCAGTGGTGTAAGAACTAATCCTAGAAACATTCCAGCCATGTTTTGGTTTAATATATGAGATTCTGAAACTTTGTCAGGCAGAGATAAGAAAATCAGAAAGGAATAATTATCAATGAGATATTAATTTGAAGGAAGAACCACTTTGATATTAAAGTCCCTAGTTCTGGACACTACTCAAATGTCTCAGCAAAGTTTAGAATTAAATAAGTGACATACAGCTTTTGTATTGCTAATTACTCTGACCTCTGTACGACTGATGTGTAAAGTGAATGTAAAAAATGTTTGTTATGTACTTAAGATAACTGAATAAACATTATTTTTTAAATTAAAATACAAATGTTTAAAATTCTATAAAAATAACTATATATTACCTCGCTTTCTGCTATGCAAAACATTTTCAAGGAATACAGCCAAAATCAACACAACAGAAAAGTGTATTTAATAGTTTAAATTATTTAATAGTTTAATTGAAATGATAATTAGCATATGGTTGTGCTATTTCAACTATGTAATTTAGACCAGTTATTGATCTTTTAAGTTATTATTAGTATCAATAGCACAACTATTAAACGACTTAGTTGCTTAAAAGAAATTGCATAACTCATGCACATGTCATAAGGTGTCACCAGTCTCGAGGATGTTGCTGACGCGAAGCCACCAAAAGTAGTTGAATGCAGCTAGAGAAGTTTTTACTTCAAAAAATTATAAAATTAAGAATCATTTAATGTCCCCCAATATATTCATATGAATAACTAAAACTACATAGAAGCTCATAGTTAAATTTTAACTTTCACAAATTGACTAAAGGGAATCAGACCTAAAAATACAACTTTATTTTTGGAATTTGTCCGAAACTTTGTGAAGATATTTTTTCAATGAATGATTATAGTTAATTCATATTAGTATATATATATATATATATATATATATATATAAGGTTGGGACCTAATAACGTGTAAAAGTATACCCCTTAATTATAAGCAATATATAATAAATTAATAAAACAAATATTCCTTGTAACTTACCCCTGAATGGGAAAGAATTTCCTTTCAATGCATTGTGGCTGTAAGGTCTCTAGGGTTTTAAATTTCATGTACACTAATTTATATTTTTTGAGAATGTATTAATTAGCTGTAGTAGCTTAAAGCTTGATTCTGGGAACACTGAGCCCATCTTTCTTAATTTAAAACCCTTACTTATCTCTTTCATTCAATTCTTTTTGTCACTCTGACAATATATTTATAAATTGATTTTTAATAATTATTAGTTGAGTGTTTATCAATGAAGCTTTGTTAGATAATTCTTGTACTTACTTAAAATTCTTTGATTACTTTTACTTACATATTATTTTTCATAATGATTATTATATATTTATACACCATTATTTTAGTCAAATATTTATAAATATAAACATTTTTTTATTTCATTTTATAATTTGAACTATTTCTACTTTTTTTTTTCTTGAATGATAATAGTTGATCTTGATTATATATGTGGAAGAAAATGGTCCGGGCGGAGGTCAATAAATTTCTCTTGGATGGGAAGAAATTTTTATAAAATAGCCAACGTTTCGACCTCTCATTGCAGGTCTTCTTCAGGGCTAAATATCCAAAATACAGACAATTTAAAATTACTAAATATAATACATTAAAGTTAAAATGTAGAAGCATCAAGAGTATTAACAACAAAGTAACAGGAAGGTAGCGCAAAAAAGTAATAAAGAACAAAATAAGTAATAAGAAGTAAGTGTTAAAAATTAAAGAATAAGATAATAAAGATAATAATTAAACTTACAATGGGTAAATATTAAAATGAAAATACATATGTATCAAGGTATCTGAGTGGTAGAAAATAAAAATGGTGGGAGAGCCTGATCTCAGTTGAATATTTATTTCCTCTTTAATATTTACCATATTTAGTAATTTCCAATTGTTTGTAGTTTGCATATTTAGCCCTGAAGAAAACCTCCAATGTGGGTCGAAATGTTGGCTATTTAATAAACAATTCTCCATATCTAAGAGAAATTGATTGATCTCCACCCGGACCATTTTCTTCCACATATTTCTACTTTATTCCAATAGTTTCATTTTTATGACTATTTTATTTATTTTTCCCAATTATTTCTGTTTAAATATTTTTATAACTTGTCTATTCAGTTGTGGATCGAAATGTCGGTTTTTAATATATAAAAGTAGGTCAAATACTTCACTGTTTTAGGAATTATTTTAACATTTAGAACTACGTACAATACTGAGTACTGATAATCACTCAATGCAGTTACTGTTTATTCATATTAAATATTCGGAAGACTTAAAATTATTACTATTTTATTTTATTAGTATTAGTTGGATCTTGAATAATAGAAGAAATAATTAACTTCACAAGATAAATATTAACAATTATGTATTTGACCTACTTTTAAATTAATTCATTGGTAATAAAATCTTTAAAAAAAATATACAATAAATCGTTATTAAACTTCTGCCTGGAAAATACAGTAAAGTTAAATTCTTTATAAAATTGCAATAATGGATATATTTAGATTAAAAACTAAAGCAAGGTGAAAATAACAATCCTTTATTTCATTTAAAATGTTTAATTACTAGGTAATAGTGAACTTCAAAAATTGTAGTACACACAAATATAACTATTTAAAAAAAAAGTGGTGTAAAACCAGTAGCAATAATAATACTACAAAATTGTTACATCTAAGCAATAAAACCAAAATAGCATAACTTAAATAGTATGTATACACATTTTATCAAATATGGAACAATGGAATAGAAAATAAATGAAATAGAGGAATAATACTTATTGTTAATCTAAAGTACTACCAAATCCATGATATTTATTCCCTAATGGTGTCTAATTAAACAGTACTAGTTTTACTAAAATTATTTATCCCATTCTGGTTCACACTCAATTTAGAAACTAGAATATCATAGTGATAGGCTAGAAATCACGAACTGTTACCTTTTCACTGTTACTCAAAAGTCAGAGGTCTACCTGTGATTACCAATTCATCAGTAACAGTTCCAAACTGTTCTTCACAGTGATTGGCAATGGAACCAAACCAAATTGAAGCGTGATTGTTATTGTGACTACAGTGACAGTTCTAAACTCTTCTTCGCATATGGGTACTGGTCGTCGCATATGGGAACTGGTCGTCGGCGAACGGAATTAAAGCGTGATTGTGACTACTGTGATTCAGGTGAAAAGAGTGATTAGTGTCGTTAGGGCAACAGGGATTGCATCCTTGGAAAACCTTTTTCTACAGTAATAAACTCTTATAGGCTGCTGCCTTAATTTGAATCAATTAATTTTATTGTAGAAAATTAACTGCACAGTAATAGATTTAAATTAAATTTGAATGTTTAAATAAAAGGGAAAGTCAGATATTTATTTACACCTTGTTTATTGTAAAGTATAAATATTTACTAGTTAAATTACCTATATAAAAAATAATGGTAGTACTAGTAGGTACTACTATGAAGGGGAAGCACAAGTTTATTCCCCACCAAAAGTCGCTAAACGAGACTAATGAAGATTTCACTTCAATAATTACCAGTAAAATAAAATAAAATCGAACAACGAATAAATCATTCTGCCATTTAGGGAAAATTCAACTTTCTGTTCTACTTTTGATCTTATACCAAACTAAGTAATTATTGAATAGGAGAGGAAAGATCAGGAAAGAGAAGAGATAGATAACGTGACCATTAAAGATTTTAAAAGAAAACAAGGATTGAAAACAGGAAGGAACGAAAGGGAGTTTATTCTCTATTTCACCGACTAATGGCAAATTAGCCTTAACAAATTTTTAATTAGTAGTTGTATAAACAACGTTTATTTTATTGCCCATTAAATTATTACTTTGTGTCCAGGTATGAAGATTCTCAGATTAGTACTTTCATGAATGTTAGTATAGGCAACTAAATCTTATTTTTATCTCACTTATCGTATAGCAATGGATTTACGAAAATAAAGAAAATTTTCATAACTAATTGAAATTATGGGAGATGAAAGTTTCAAAACATAGCATTGAATTAGTTTCTGATATCCAGGCATTTAGATAACTCCTAAGTCTCAATATCAGTCTTATTCATATTTTTCGCTCGTTTAGTCAAGCAACTTTTTAGCCAAAGTTTCAAGTTCAGAACCGGTCTAAAAACATGAGAAATAAGGCGGTAGAGTGTCGTGTTTTTCTTGGCTAAACAGCGAAAAAATAGGGTTTTGAAATTTTGGAGTTATCCACTTTTGGCCCCAAATGCCTCATGCAACCCAAGTATATTTTAAAGCTTATGTTTTTTATTAAAAAAATAATGTAATCCGTGAAATTCCAAAGCAATATGTATTGAAGGTATGAGAATACATCACCCCAATAAATAGTGAGAAAAAATTAAAAAAAAAAAAAAAAAGTAAGTATATTAATTTGATTAAATCACGATACAGTTAAAATAAATTATAGAAACGTATCGTCGCTGTCAAAACAACACCGCTTATCTACAATTTTTGGTGAAAATGAGTTGGTAACGGTTAGGGACGTATTAGGGTCAGCAACATGGCACATTGTGATTTTTTGATACTTCTCTTCAATCTTTTTAGTAATAGTTCCAAAATTGTATAGATAAAAAATAGATTATGAACTGCCAAGTCTACAGTCGGCGCGTTTTTTTTTTCCTCTCCGGTAAAATCGCCCAAAGCGTACTTATTATTGTTTTGACGCGACGATATGTAAGCTCTTAACAAAACCACAAAAATGTGATAGAATTAGATTGGAAAAATACAAAAATATAGCCTCATGTCTTTAAAATACTCCACTTTTAAGGGGCTGATTGAGCTTCAGGAGGATCTTCAGATTCCACAAGGTGCAACAGATTAAATAATTTATATGATAGAGCGGGATTTAAACCCCTGAGGCAAAAGGTTAAACGAGGCAGAGCGTGCTGACCAACCTGAGGCTAATGTCGTAATTCCACCACCTTACTTCCCCTTTCAGGAGGTTCCCCAGCCCAATTGAGGAGGTTTAAAAATCTTATATAATGGATTTTAATTAAGGGATACTATTAATAAATAATAGTTAATAAAAATTTAAGCGGCAGATTGACTGGAGAGCATCTTTTAGGGATGTCAAGAGATGTTGGAAAAGCAAGGATTTAAATGAAGCCCCTCCTCTAAGGGATTCTCGTGGAAGTGTGTATGGAGAAACCTCCCATTGAAGGCACTCCTAGCGCGGTTCATCTCTAGGTAGTAGATTCCTGCTCCAGAGACGTTTCAGGAGACTGTCGGATTCTGTGGCTAAGTGTTAGGTAGTTATGATTGTAAAAGTACGTTAAGGTGTCCAACAAATGAGTCATGAAAATTATTTGTAGTTTTTCTAGATAAGGTAAGTCACGAGTTTTATGTTGAGATCATAGTTTTCATTATTTTCTCTTACCGGTACTTGTTTATCTTTAAAAAAAAGTTATAATGTTGTATTTGTGATAGTAAAACATGTTGTTTTTCTCATAGACACATACAAAGTTTGTCCAAGACTGAATGTCCAGTGGTTGGCAGCCATTCCTGCTACTGGATTCAGTGAAGCGAACCATCCCCTATAAAAAAATGGGTAACGAAACCACCCAAAACAAAGGTTCCGGGTCTGAACAGCTTTCCATATACCGCATTGTACGTTTTCAATTTTTTAGAAGATATAATTGGTATAGAAAGCTATTCTTAAAATATAGATATATGCCGCAAGACTTTTTTGTAGATCTATGTAAGAGGAATATTCCACTTTGTAATATTTTAAAGGGATAAGACAGCGTCTTCGATCGAAAGTTCCAAGGCGGCATTAATGAAAACGCCATGAAATTCCGGGAAGTAGTTTATGAGTTTATCGTGAACATACAGACAGAAGCGCATCTTTATTTTAAGACGGTATTTTTAATTAGTTATAATTCTAATATAATATGGGAAACCCCTAAGATATACTGTTCATTTTATAATGAAACATTTAAGGTATTTGTAACGAATTAATATCAGCAATAGCAAATCCTATGTAGAACCTCAGACCAAGAGGAGACTCTATCTCTATTTTTAGTCTCTATTGAATGTACATGTATTATTTAATAAAAGTGCTTTTTAAAAAGGGATTACTATATTAAAGTTATTTAATTAAAAAAATGGTTCCAAAAATAAAGAAAAGATAAAATGCCATAGACAAAAACAAACAATAAAAAAATAAATCAAGTACCATGGTTCACTTTTCAATTTATTGAGAACTTTGTTATTTTATTTGTTTTCTTCAGCGAAAGTATGTAGATTTCGGGAATAAGAAACTTGTGAGCAAGCATACAAACTTTGCCCCCTTTTTACCAGCTTAGTGTTATTCATTCAGGACAAAGCATGAATTGTGGCCTGATTCTTCGCCCTTGGTCACAAATGGCCACAGTGGACTGTATAATCAACCTAAGTCAGATGAATTTGCTGTAGCTATTGTTGGACAGCAATTTTCTAAGCGGGATAATGTAATTGAGAGCCATGATAACACATTGCATGGAATAAGAGAAATCCAGTTCATACGGTGAATTACAGTATCCACTTTTGTTTTGCTACGGCGAGGATAGACACTCCATTTCTTTACCCCAGTACGATCCTGAGACCGCCGCCAGTACGATTATTAGCCACTTAAAAAAAATGAATAATGTAAAAACAATTAAAATCCTATTAGAACCATTTTCGGATGAAGTCGCGGGTAAAATCTAATCTATACATACAAAATCCTTTGTCCTGAATGACTGACGGATCAGCGCACAGCTAAACCGCTGATCGTAGAGACCTGAAACTTAGAGGGTGTGTTCTTTGTATGACGTAGGCATCCGATAAGAAAGGATTTTCCGAAATTCTACCCCTAAGGGGGTGAAAAAGGGGGGAAAAGTTTTTACAACATTATTCGTTGGTCCAATCTACTTCAAATTTTGCAGAAACCTTTTATAACAGAATTGATGGAAGACGTGTATCGTATTTTATTGAAATTCATCCCCTAACGGGGTTAAAAAGGGGTAGAAAGTTATTATTTCTTACGTGTTTCTTACTCGCACAATGTACATATTTTAAGTCTGTGTTTGGATATTCATCAGTAAACATCGCTCAGTTAAGTGTCGAGTGCAATAGGATTAGACCCTGCCCTAACTGGCAGCGTCTGACAGTGACTTACTATTAAATTTTTTTTCTCTTCAGGTGTCCAACAAATGAGTCATGGATTTTTTTGTAGTTTTTCTTGATTGGGTCAGTCACGAGATGTTTGTTGAGATCTTTGGGTAATGATTTATTAAAAATGTAAAAGGGAGAATGTGTAATAACGAAGAAATTTTGATGGAAAAAATTGAATGGTCTGTAAGTGAGATTTTTAGAGATAGCTATGCAGAAATGTGAGTTAGCTGTGATCACGCTCATCCACAAGGTTTTCCCCAGAATTAAGGGTAGCCACGTTATAAAAGCTGGGAGAGCCCCATGAGGATTAGTAGATCTCACAGGGTCTATACATAGCAAATAAGGAATTACGAAATTTATATTCCAGAGGCGGATTCGAACTAGGAACCTAAGGATTAAGAATAGCAAGTCTCTACAATGCTCGAAAATAACCAAACTTCTAATGTTACTCAAATTTAGGTATCATTATTATGTACAAAAAAAATACCTGTACCACTACAACCCATGAAGGGTCTGGGGTTTAGTACATGGTAGAGACTGGCCGTTTTCATGGACAACGGTTCTGCAAGGAGGTGATTTGCCCTCGGTCACGCTCAACCACCAGATTTTCCCCCTTATTTTGGATACCCTATTTTTATAATATTTTATTGAGGCTGGGTGGGCCCCAGGAGGATCCTAGTTCCTATATGATCCACCTCCCGCTGTAAACAGACTAAATAAAAATCATGGCCAGCAGCGGGATTCAAACCAGGATTTCCGGCATGGCAACTCAATACTCTACCACTGAGCCACTCCGCTACCGTTATTATGTACAAAGAACAAAATAAATCTTCATGAATTAAGATAAAACGTAGGACATCTTATATTAAGTCCAAACAGACTCATCAATCACAGACAGTCACCTTACTGAAGGAGTTCAATAAAATACATTATTTTAGAGCAGGGGGGGGGGAGGGAGTAATGATAAGTCAGGGGGCGCGAGACCAGTTGAAAATAAAGAAAATTCATACTTAGTTTTCATTATTTGCTCTTACCGGTACTTGTTTATCTTTAAAAAAAAGGTATAATGTTGTATTTGTGATAGTAAAACATGTTTTTCTCATAGACTCATAGAAAGTTTGTCCAAGACTGAGGGTCGAGTGGTTACATAGGGCGACTGATTGCATTAGCAGGGAGCCATTCCTGCTACTGGATTCAGTTAAGCTAACCATCCACTATAAAAAATGGGTAACGAAACCACTGGCAGAACCTCATCAGTGGTTTGGAATCCTGCCTATCTCATAGGTAAGTATTTTCTTCTTCTTTTACTTCCTCCAAGTTCCTTTCTGCTTCGAGGTGTTCTACCCCTGAATCTGCAATCCCTCCCCTAGAGTCTTCCTAATAACCAATCGATACACTTGGTGTTCTTCTATTACATATTTGTTTTTATATTCATGAATATGATGAAGGGCAGAGGGCTCAGACTTTCTCCTTTGCCCGTAGACAGGGTCGGCTTTACCTTTTGTGCAGGGTGTTTGGTACACACGGGCGCCGCAAGGCGTCCCTTGCGAAACCTCCAAGGAGGCGGTCTTAGGCGCAGGCGTCCCTTCCACATTATTGTATCCCCCCCTTCCTTATACCACGCGCCTTTTATGCATGCGTCCATTCCGACTCGGGCAGTCTATGGAAAAGTTACGTACATAACTCAAAATTGTTTCCAAAGATTCGGCCGCCACTCGTCTCCAAATGATACCTTTAGGGTGCACAGTTTCATTTTGCGCCGGCCGCCGCCAAAGATCGACGCTCTCTCTTTGTCGGAATTTTGACAAAGGAGGTATTGTTTCAACGTGAAATTAACCTTGCAAGAAATTCTTAGAAATTATAATCGTACAGAGTTCACCGAGGTCAGAGGTCAGATAAGACCTCATCAAATAGTGAGTGATATATTATCGACGCTTTCATCTCAAAACTGTTTATAGTGCAGAGCAGATTAACATAATGGTAAGTAAAGGTGCTATTTATGTACTAGAATTACCTAGGTATTTATTTAGGTTAGGTCTTATTTCGTTAATTACTTATTTGTATGTATGTAACCTTCGTTATGTACCTACAACTGATGAAGTGGCACACAGCCTGGATTTGATAGTTAATTAAGCTTCTAAAAGTTTGTCAATTTTTGTTCAATTATGCAAGAAATGTATGGTTTCTTTTCTGCGTCAACCGCGCATAGGCAGTCTCTTGCCAAAGAAATGCCAACTTAAACTATAAAACCACTCTTAAATACTCGAGAGCAGGGTTGAAGCAATAAAAGCTCTACTATTTAATCTAGGAAACGTATATGATGAATTTAATGTATGTTCTCTTGTTGTTTGGTTTGAAATTTTAAGCAAGATAAATTTAGCTAGTTAGCAAGACTCTTCAAAATTCCGATATCGTTTTGTCAGAAGTGGTAAAAATGATTGATCATGCAAAACGAAGTGTGTCTGAATTCCGTAATGAGTCAGCTTTTCAGGAGTTCCTCAATAAGGCGAAAACCATAGCCGAAGAGTTCAACGAAATTGCCGAATTTCCCCCACCAGCTCGCCCTCGCGCGTGTAGAATGTTTTTTGATTATGAGGCAGAAGATGAACCGATAACAGATGCAGAAAGACATTTCAAAGTAAAATTTTATTACTACCTATTAGATACCGCTATCAATAAGTTCGACGAACGGTTTGAACTTTTGTATCAAAATAATATATTTTTTTCATTCCTTCAAAAATTAAATAACAGGAGGGATTTGGAGATTGATACAAAAAGAGCATATTTTTTTAATTTTTGAAAATAAACTGCGCCATGCTGGTTCTTCAGATGTAGAAAAGAGCTCTTTAATGAAATCGAATTATTACCGATGTTCATTAATGATTCTCTACACCGTTGGATATTTTAAATTATTTGTTTAAGAATAAATTAATTTCAGTCTTTCCAAATCTATCCACAGCACTTAGGATTTACCTCACATTGCCAGTCACTGTTGCTCACAGCGAAAGATCATTTTCGAAACTAAAGTTAAATAAAAACTATCTCAGATCCACAATCTCGCCAAGTAGATTGACAAATTTATTATTAATAAGCATTGAACATAAAATCAAAATTGAAGTGAGTGACATCGTTAATCATTTTGCAGCAGCTAAAGCACGAAAAGTAATCTTGTAAAAATGTATTTGTAATTTTATTAAGAGCGTCTTTTAATTTGTATATAGTATTAATAAATATTTTAAAATAAACTTGTGCTTTCTTATTTCTTTAAGCCCTACTTTCCTGAAATACAGGGTTATTTTTAGTCAGTGTGAATATTATATTTTGGCGGAATGCATATACTCATCAATATCAATTCTGAAATCGCGAAAAAATATCAGCTGTTTCATTCATTTGGTCTCAATGACTTTTTCTATGGAACAACAGATTTTTTTTCGCGAATTCAGAGTTGGCCCCTGTCATATTCCTAATACAGTCAGCACTGGGAGTATCCATGGCAACCAGCCCTGGCCAGAAGATTGCAGCAGTTGTTGTTAGGCTCATACTCTAACTTAACCTTACTTAATGTTTAATGTTCAATTATAAGTGTTATTAATTTAATATAATGGTCAAACATATAAAGTGCTTTTTTATTTCATAATAGTTGGCGACGAGGTAAAAAAGTAATAGTTTTTTTTTTGTCATAATTTCATTCAAGTCCTGCTGATAAATACGATACAAGATGGATCCAAATCAATTCAAGGAATTTATGAAGAACTTCAATGCCACCATGTCAAATCTGATTTCATCTATCCAGCAATCTACACAGGAAAGTAACACTAGTTCTAGTCTAAATCCTTTTGAACGTTTTGATGCAGAGAGAGAAAAATTTACAAATTATTTGGAGAGATTTCAAAATTATTGCTCTCTGAAAAATGTTACGACTGAGAAAAAAGCACAACTCCTGTGCGCATCCATTGGGTCAGAACATTATAATAATCTGGCAGCACTATTGGGCCCACATAAGCCGGTCAACAAACTGCCATACACTGATTTGGTCTCGTCTCTTAAACAAATGTTGTTACCAAAAAAGAGCACGGTAGTATCACAACATTATTTCCTTAACATATATCAAAATGATAATGAGAATATTCCACAGTATGTTGCATCTCTACAACGTGACATTATCGACTGTGAATTCAATGTTACCTGTCCTTGTGAGAAATCTCTCTCCATTGCTGATATTTTCCTTCGTGCACAATTTATTAGAGGGCTTAAAGATAATTGGATCCGAGAACAACTACTACAATCAAATGAAACATCATTTAACAAAATTGTGGAAAAAGCAACATCTCTTGAAGCTTCCCGGATCGAATGTAAGGAATTAGCAACAGCAATCAATAATTTTAAATGAATTACATGAAACTCATCTGGGTATTACTAAGATGAAACAACTAGCAAGACGGTACGTTATTTGGCCTAAAATCGACCGTGACATTGAAAGATTGGTTAGAAGTTGTCAGACATGCGCCCAAATCAAATCTAACCCCCCTAAAGTTACTGTTCACCCTTGGGAATGTCCTCAAAATAATTGGGAAAGAGTTCATGTAGACTACGCGGGACCATTTCAAAATTCTTACTTCCTTGTCTGCGTGGACGCGAAGTCAAAATGGATTGAAGTACGAATCTCTAAAAACGCACCTACCAGCTCCAGTACCATCAGCCTACTAGAAAATATATTCTCTTCACATGGGTATCCAGTTGTTCTAGTTAGTGATAATCATTCTATTTTCCAGAGTGATGAATTCCATACCTACTGTACCGAGCGTGGTATTTTTCAAAAATATATTGCTCCATGGCATCCTGCGACCAACGGGCTGGCTGAAAGAAATATACAGACTCT
Source organism: Troilus luridus (assembly GCA_964056705.1). NCBI lineage: Eukaryota > Metazoa > Arthropoda > Insecta > Hemiptera > Pentatomidae > Troilus > Troilus luridus. Next base: position 84,630,876 of record OZ057415.1, read on the forward strand.
AAAGAATCGTCTCAAAGCTCATCAAATGACTCTACTCCATTACACCTTAAATTACAGCATATTTTACTCCGTTATCGTGCTACACCACTTGCTTGTGGTAACACACCTGCTGAATTGTACCTACATAGGAAGATGAGGATACGGCTTGACTCTTTGTTTCCTTATCATCCACAGCCCACAAGTAAACCATCACACATCCGTTCACTATTCGAGGGGGAGAGAGTCCAAGTAAGAGTATATGTCAATAATTCACCAATCTGGCACTTTGGTGAAATTCTCAAGAAACTGGGGACTCGTCATTATCTTGTCAAACTTGATTCTGGAAGAATTATCAAACGACATATTAATCAAATTCGTTCTTCGTTAGTTCAAAAGAAGACAGTGACATTTGATCCAGCTCCACCACAACTCTATAGTGTACCTCAAGTTCCTCAAGCTGAGACCAGTGCTCAATCTCCTGTTCAACCAAGTCCGCCTCCACTACATTTCTCTCGCCCTGTCCGCACTCATAGACCTATTGAACGTTATGGGGATCCGGTACTATACCGGGTATCTTGTGAGTGATTTCTTATTAGGAGGGGAGACTGTCATATTCCTAATACAGTCAGCACTGGGAGTATCCATGGCAACCAGCCCTGGCCAGAAGATTGCAGCAGTTGTTGTTAGGCTCATACTCTAACTTAACCTTACTTAATGTTTAATGTTCAATTATAAGTGTTATTAATTTAATATAATGGTCAAACATATAAAGTGCTTTTTTATTTCATAATAGCCCCATAGTAAAAGTTGTTCGTATTGATGAGTTATGTATACACAAAGTACTCTCAGTAACTATAAATTTTTAGCCGAGCTTGTATACAGTAGAACACGTGTAAGGGAAACTGAAACCGTGACTTCAGACCATCAATACAAACAAATTTGTTCTGACAAACAAAACCTGCGGAAATGAAAACAAAAATATTATTAATCGATCAGCTGATAGGTGCACTTTGTATGTAAAGCCGAAAATATTTTTTCATTTCAGCAAGCTTTGTCAGAACAAAAGCTGCTTGTAATTATTGTCTGAAGTCACCGTTTAGTTTCCGTTATGCTATCCCTACCCTACACAACTGTATCATTTTCGCGATTTCATTTCATTTCGATTCCACAGCAAGATTGGTTTAGTTTCATGGGGGCATTCATCTCCTTAGAGGATTTGTCGTTTTTTGCAACACCTTGTATAACTGTAAGTGTTCAATTTTAATCGCATGCCTACTAGGGGTAGCCTAGGTCACGATTGCTCACGAGCGCGACATGACTAGAGCCGGCGCTGGTCATGATCGGGTTAAAACATAAGGGGATAATTTACGTTATATAGGCTATTGAAAATAATTCCATCTGTATGTCTATTGATAGGATTACAGTGAAATATACAAGTGTCAAAGTAATTATTATCCTTTTAATGTGTATTCAATGATCATTATATTCAAAATGTGGAATTACAACGCCGAAAGAATCAATGTTGGTAGCATTTCGAGAGGATCCCGAATCAGAGTTAGTAGCAGCTAAGAAAAATCACAGTAACGGTTAGAGCTGTTACTGAAAAGTAGCAGTTAAGCCCATCACTAGTATATCACACCATTTACTGAGTGGCGGGAAATTTTATGGCTGAAAAATTTAATATATGGATTATTTTTAAGTATTTAGATATCATGAACATTCAAGTAGTACCGAGAAAACTCAACAGGTCGCGCTAGTAATGGAAACCTGTTACGTCATTACCTCCCCATGATATTTTAAACTTATCAGTTCATGTCTAGACACAACTGCAATTGTTACTTGAACCTTCATTTTAATATTTAAAATCTATAAAAAAATGCCGTCTACAAATCCTAAACAACTACAGTATATTAATTTCTCTACTACAACAGCTTGCTTCATCGGTTTCTCATTATCTCTTTATTCCCTTCTTGTAGAGTTGAATCTTGAAGATGATCCGAATTATAAAGCTATGTGTGATATAAGTGAACATATGAGCTGTACGAAGGCTTTTGGTTCTCAGTAAGTCATGTTCTGTATGTATTCATTAATCATTACCAAGTTGTTATTCATGTTGCATGTTTTGTTTATAGTTACGGAAAAGGCTTTGGAATAATTTCGAAAGTGTTCGGTGAAAAATCCAGTCTTAATCAACCCAATCCCCTTTATGGAATGGTCTTTTATACTTTATATTTCTTTATTAGTAAGTATTGAATTTATTTTTATTAATCACTCATTTTATAGCTGTTTCAAATAATTTAGTAAATATTAACACGAGTCGTAATTTTATCATAAGTGTAACAATATAAAATAAAACCCTGGACCTCAAAGAAAGCTATTACAGCAGGCAACCCAATTTGTAATGAGAAACGTAGTTCCATATTCATTTCAACATATTAGTGAACCATTTGTGGATATTTTTTGTTGGTATCGAAACGGTGGTGTAGTTCAAAATTATGAATAAAAAGGATAAAATTCTTAAAGTATTACAAAACATTCACAGTAGTTCACTGATTAATCTGAGAATCTAAGAAATTTAAAGAGATTCATCTTTACAATTAAATATATTCTTGTTGTACTTTGACATGTTACATTTATAATATATTTGTTCTTTTTTATTTTGAAGAGAAGAGATTTGTACTGGCCGGGATTCGAACTTCCAACTGAGCTATCAGGTCAGACAAATCCCATTCTCTTCACCGATCCAACATCTCCAGCACTCGCAATTTTCGAATCCCGGCCTGGACAAATCTTTTCTCTTCAAAATAAAAATATTAAAATAGCAGTATTTTAGATTATTAATACTCTATATTTGGGATATTACAATTTTATTCATTACTGATAGTTTTTAATGTTGTTTATTTGTTGCAGATATGATCAACGTGAGGTCTGCAGTTAGTATAATGATTGCTCTAGCCATGCTTTCCAACATGGCTTCGCTCTACCTTGCTTCGATTTTAATTTTTGTTTTAAAAGACTTTTGTATTGTTTGTGTTTCCACATACTTCATAAATGCTACCTTGTTATTTTTGTCAATGTATAAAAAACATGCTCTAACGGTAAAAGGTGATGATAAATCAAACCATACCAAGCAATCTTAAGTTATTGTCTGTAAGATAAAAATTATATTTTAAATAAAAGTGCCAAAGGTTAATGTTAATTTACTGGATAGTTTTAATTGATTTTTTTTTTTTTATATTGTTGCAATATTATTCTGTTTTTAGCAGCTATCATTTTCTGAGCTATTAATGTTAAATGGAGTTATGGTTAATAATTCCTGTTTTATATTTGTTTTATTTAAAAAAAAATTTAAATCAAAGACAGTTGTTCACTATTAATGTTGATTTATTATGCCTTTTGTTTAGTTACGTTTAGTTTTAAATATTAATAAATATATATTTGTTAATATGCTGTTGAATTTTGTATACATGAAAGGTCTAAAATAACACGCCTGGTTGATTCCAATTGGAAGGTAAGTCGGTGAATCAAATAGATTGGTCCAGTGGAGTAGAAAATCTGATTCTAATTATTCAGAATACATTAATAAATATTATTACATTTGCATTTATATTAAATAATTTAATTGATATAAAAATAACAATTTTATTTTTACCATAGTTTTGAAACTAAATATTTTTTTAATTAATAATGGTTATTCCATTGATGGAGATTTAATACATTTTTAGTTTGGTTTTTAGAATAAATTAATCATAAATTGTAACAAAATAGATTATCGGTAGAAAATAATAAAAAGTTAATAGCTGTAATGCTTTATAATATGCTCCTAAATATAATATATAATTCAAAAATGTTCATTAGTAGACAATAATGTAAAATTGGAGTTCCCTAAGAGTAGGAAAATTAATATACTAGAAGTATTTCAAATAGAAAAATACTTTGGTTATTCATGCACGTGAAGATAGGCTCCCTGTCCCAGAGTATAATGAAGCTGTAAATGTACTATCAAGGCAATGATATTAAGACTTAGAGTTAGTAAATGACAAACTAAATTTATTGATTAATTTAATTTATGAGTTGTGGTATAAGATGATTTTGTTACTGAAAGGGATAGGAAGAGAAGACAAATCTGTCAGGTGATTCTATTGCCACATGCACAGATGGCTCCCTTGGGGCTGCTAGTTCCAGTTAACTTGTCAAAGATTATCTAGATTGAATCTTACTTGTAGAAAGAGCCTAAAGTCAATAACACTACAACCCATAAAGGTTCTTGGTTTCAATGCATAGTAGAGACTGTACTGTTTCTAATACAATAGTTGTGTAGGAGGTGAAAGTCCAAGATCACACTCAACCACCAGGTTTTATCTCCAACTAAGGAAACCTATAGTTATAGAGGTTGAGTGAGCCACAGGAGTGTCTGCAGATTCAGCAGGGTCCTCGTTCGCTGTTAACAGATTAAATAATTTATCTGCTGCAGCTGAATTTGAACCTGGGATCTTTGACATTCAACACACAGCTAGCCTGCTCCCTACATCTATAAAGAGCTTAGAATAAAACTTTCTTTTATTTTAGCATAGTTAAGGCTTCTTATGGGGGTGATACATAACTGATCGTATGATGGTATAACTTGATCAATGATTATACTAGCCGGGGTTTTGCTCAACACATGCAGGTAATTTTGAGAATCACTTCATGAATGAAATTGACAATAAATTGGCATTGAGAAGATCAGTGAGATTCCCACCTAGGACCCATCAATTTCTAACGATCATACTAGGATTTTCATAAAATATTAAAAATAACTGATTTTGAGTAAGTTTGATAAGTAATAATGGCTCTGTCATAAATAAACTAATTATAGCAGCATGGTTATTACTAACTCCTGATGAACCCCCCCCCCCTCAGTCCAAATATAAGCTTTAATTATTACTAATATAGTTATTATAACACGAACTATTCAAAAGTTGCAGCCTACAAACAAAATTCTAAACGAATATATTTGTAAATGGTCCTATCATTCAAATTAACCTTTATTTCATATAGCACAGTTTGACTAACAAATATCAATAATTGTTATTTCTGAAGTAAGCTTCTATCTGGAAGACAAGGTTTATTTCTATGCTGTATACATACGAGTACATCTTGTCACTTAATGCGTTTTTTATTTTATTAAACTATCTAGAGAGGGATTCTAAATGCCTTTCCTGGGAAATGAGTCTTGTTGAAAAATCAAATTTTCTCTGAACAATGTATGTTTAAAGAAATATTGTGCCCTAATATTTAACAATATAAAATTGAATATTATTGATTATTTGAATTGATTAAGATTCCATGTACTATACATAAATGATAAAAAATAAAGCATTAGACTGTTCTACAAACGATAGTAAAATTATTTGGTCATATTGGTTAAAAATTCTCAACAATCTAATAACGGGTTGATTGCTTCTATATATCCATTGAACCCTCCTAATAATTCCATCATGTTTAATGTTGCACTTAATAGCATTTACTTTTTTTTCATTGACAAATTGTGTCTATTCCAAAAAATGTTCAGTATTTAAAAAAAAAACTGCACCATAATTAAATGTGGTATGGGTAATTATTCCGCAGGTTGTCGCTTTGAGTTGAGTTACAAGTTTTAACTTTTCATTCGTTTACCTTTTAATATTTTCCAAAAGTAGAAGTTGTCATGAGCTTTAGTATTGAAAAGAAAACGTAATTATGGAAAATGTGTACTTCAGCAACCATTTCATCTAGATATGAATGTTCAACAAACATGTATCATCAATACTTCAAAATGTTTGTTGAACTTTTTATTTCTTGATGAAATGATTTTCAAAATCTACTCATTACCCAAAATAACATTTTCTTTTCTATACTAAACCTCATAATAACTCTTATTTTAGGAAAATATTAAAAATGAAACGAATAAACAGTTAAAACTTTTAATTCAACTCAAAGTGACAACATGTGGAACAGATACCATGTTTTACCATATTTGGTAAAGTAATAAAAGTTAGGCGCAGGATTAATTGCATGCAACCAAATGCTGATTTACCTTCGCATATTTAGGCTTCTTGCTTATAATCATACAATCTTTTGACTTTTAGATTAGAAAACATATTTTTAAAGTGAAAACTTTTTGAGGCCTGTTTAGCGACTTTTAGTAGGGGGTAAACTGGAGGTTTCCCGTCAGCAACATGCTCGAGGCTGGCGACACCTAGCGGGCCAGTGTATGATTTATATAATTTCTTTTAATCAACTTTAATTTTAATGTTAGAACTCTGTTGTTGTAAGAATAATACTAATTATCTAAAAAAGATTATTTAATTATCAATCATAAGATTTGATAATTAAATAAACTACATGAAAATATATAAATAAAACAAAAAACTGGTACCTACATTGAAACACACATACCTCAGCTCACAGATTGACTTAAAGTCTTCAAGTGTTTTGATACTGGCACGGAAATAATAAAATATTACAATGGGAGGACAGGTGATGAGAAGCAGGCTGAAACAAACAATTAAATTATGAAGTAACACCAGATATCTACAGCCCTGAAGAATATGTGGTTAAGTGAGATTTGGTCCAGAGAGAGTTAACTGCTTTCAGATAACTGGAATCGTTTCATTCCCGTAGCTTTTGGCTTGAAGTGGAGTTGTAATATAAACAATAATTCCTTTTCAAGCCAATGCCTTATTTAGCCACTTGTTCACTATGAAAATAACTCGGTTCGGCTTACTTAAGTACAAGAAACTCATTTTGGAGAAAATTATACTTAGCCCACTTATTGGCCAAGACTGTAGATATATTTCTGTAACAAGCTAGGGTAGTAATTTTTAAATGTGGTATTGTTACATGTTTTTCCACCTCATATTTTAGTAATTAAACAATTATTCAGTTCTTCATTTATGATGAAAAATGAAAATTATATATTTAGGGTATATTCGAAACAATTTGTAGTTTAAAAATGATTAAAACATATCTAGTGGAATTAATAATATCTTAATATTTATTCTGTGTATTAGTAGAATTTAAATAAATATCAATAATAATATCCAAGGAATATAGAATAAAATCCAAAGCAGACTCTTCTCCATTTAATTTTAGACCATAATAAGTTTGTTAATTATTAATAAGAAACAATGGTAATACATGTTGTCGTTTTGAGTTGAGGACAAGTTTTAACGGCTTATTCGTTTCAGTTTTAATATTTTCCTAAAATACAAGTTATCATGAGCATTGGTATGGAAAAGAATTGTATTTATGGGAAATGTGTATACTTTGATAATCATTTAATCTACAAATGAACATTTCAACAAACATATATCAACTATACTTCGAAATGTTAGTTGAAACTTTTATTTCTTGGTGAAATGATTACCAAAATCTACTCATTATTTAATTACCTCCTCTTTTCTTTACTAAAGCTCGAGCTACCTTGTATTTTTGGAAAATATTACAAACAATTAAAACTTGTAACTAAACTCAAAATGACAACCTGTATAACAGTTACCGAAACAATTAAAGGTGATTTTAGGAAATAAAAGAGCAATCATTGTTCAAAAGTGATCTAATTTTCACTAAACCAAAAATGTACAATCATCTTACTCATATCTCATAACCATCTTATGTGAAATAATCTTACTTCTTCTTATTCTATAATCTCTTCTACCTTACAGTGCACTCCTTCAGCATCACATTTGCTAAAACTATAACGATACATTATATATTAAAAAATAAAAAATAAGGCAATTTGCCTTCAGTAGATGCCTTTAAATCTCTTGGCCAACTTGAACTGAATTTTTTTTTACAGAATTAACTATTATTCAAAACAGCTTTATACAGTAAATTGTTTTTTAATCATTTCCAATTATCTTGAATAATCAATATGCTAGTTTTAAACTGAACACTACAACATTCGCGGTATTTTAGATTTTTTTTTTCTTACTTCATTAGTTTCAGAATATTACGTTGGACTGATGATTCGCCATTTTTAATTTTATTGGGCGCGGAAGTTCCAGTAAAATTGTATTAACAGTTGTACACATGAAACCGTTTATTAACAAATTCAGAAGATAAAAAAAAAGTAGTTTTGAAAAAATCGCCTAAGTTTAACTTTTTCGGTCAATTTTTGAGTTTGATTTAAAATATTGGGAATTTTAAATATTAAAATTAGCATTTCTCGAAAGTCGGTAATCTTACGTTCAATCATTTGCCAGAGTTAACTGATATTAAAAAGTTTATTACTATATTAATATTTATTACTTGAAAATAGTAATCACCCTATTATTAATTAACTAACTTTTTAAAAGTTACATTAATCGAATGTTATGTTGATTACAAACTTAATAAATTGGCGCCATTCTAATCCGCCTTGATCATAGAACCATTTTTTCATTAGTTAAAAAGTGTTCAGTGAGTTTTCTTTAACCGTTCAGGTCTAAATCACGAAGTGATATTTGTTCATTAAAGTGACCAGTAAAGGTAAAAACGTGATTAAGGTTTCTTTATCTTTCAAATTTAAACATTACTTTTCCTCTTTATTTAGTTTTTTCTCCAGTTAAGCAGTTTTTAAGCATAGAAGTCATGAGTGTTTCAATATTTCTGTATTGAAACTCTCTGTCTATCTATGCTCTTGATAATTCTTGTTATCAATTTTAGTATAATTCTGATCAAATTTTTTTCTGAATGTTATTAATACACATAGATATTTCATGGATGTGAACCGTATTAAGACTTTATAAAGCTAGTTCCATTACAAACCATGAAAGGTCTTAGGTAGAAACTGTACGGTTCCTAGGCCGATAAGATCATGTTCAACTGCCAGGTTTTCCGCCCAACTAAATGTATCCGTTAATAAAAGCTGGTAGGCTTTCAAAGTCGCACAAGATTGGCCCAAGGCTGATAGCAGAGTAACTAATTTATCAGGCCCCCTGTCTCAAAAAAAGACTTTCCGATCAGTATCTTTACACTCAACACACTGAGCTGTCATGCTCCCACAATTAGTACTTATACAATTAATAATAATTTGGGTATCTGTTCTGCAGTTTGTCGCTTCGGGTTGAGCTATAAGTTTTAACTGTATCAGTTTCATTTTTAATATTTTCCTGAAATACAAGTTATCTTATGCTTTAGTAAGGAAAAGAGAAAGTAATTAAAGGTAATGAGGAGATTTTGGAAATCATTTTATTAAGAAATAAAAGTTTCAACTAACATTTCGAAGTATAGTTGATATATGTTTTTGAAACTTTTATTTCTTGATGAAATTATTACCAAAATCTATTTATTACCCATAATTACATTCTCTTTTTTATATTTAAGCTCACGATAATTTATATTTTTGGAAAATATAAAAAGGGAAACGAATGAAAAGTAAACATTTGTTGTAACTCAACTCGAAGCGACTACCTGCAGAATAATTACCAGATCATGTTTAAGCACCACTTTTATCCAGCCAAACAGGATTGAGCCAAGACTGTTTTAAGTTCAAATTTAAATAATTTATCCTGCCTCGTTCCTTCTCCAAAGTGGGATTTCAGATCAGTAGCTCAGCACTCCACAATTAGTACTTACTCTAATTGTTTGATTATCCTTATAATTATTTGAACAATGTAGTTACTAATAATTGCTGATTAATAAATTTTATTTTATTCTCTATAGTTATTCAAGAAGCAGTGCGTCATATTCAACACACAAGCATCACAAGTCAGAATGTACCTGCTTGCCAGAAATCAACTTATTTCTTTGGTAATACATATTTAAATATTTGAAATTTTACTCATTTATTTGGTTTATAGTCCAAAAAACTCCTGAATACTATATATTTCCAAATTTAATAATTAAAATTAAATATACAACTTCAATATAAAAGAATCAAAAACATTTTTATTTTATTTTAACTATTTATTTGTTTGCCTTTTAATATTTTCCGAAAATACAAGTTATCATGAGCTTTAGTGTGGAAAATAGAATGTAATAATGGGAATTGTGTATACTTCAGTAATCATTTCATCTAGAAATGAACGTTTTAACAAACATATTTCATTTATACTTCAAAATGTTAGTTGAAACATTTTTTCTTGACAAAATAATTACAGAAACTACTCATACCCATGGTTATGACCATTAAAGCTCATGGTCATTTGTACTTTTGAAGAATATTAAATAGGAATCAAATGAAATGTTAAAACTTTTTGTGATTCTAGTCAAAGCGACAACCCATGGAACTGATAATAATAATTATTTGATTAATGCTGTTACTAATAGTTTCTGATTAATACATTTTGTTATATTCTTCATAGTTGTTCGAGAAGTAATTCAAGAAGCAGTGCCCCATATTCAGCACACAAACATCACAATTCAGAATCGCCTGCTTGCCGGAAATTAATTAATTTGTGTTCGTAATACATATTCAAGTATTTAAATTTTTTACTTATTTGGCATTTGGTTTCTGACGAGTTTAATGAAATTTCTGATAAATATAATTTTCCCATTTTAATATTTCAAATTAAATGTATAAATTCAATATTAAAGGATCAAAAATAATATTTTAAGTTTCACAAATTGAAAATGCGTATCTGTTCCGCAGGTTGTTACTTCGAGTTGAGTTACAACTGTTTCTTCATTTCATTTTTAATATTTTTCAAAATACTAGTTATCGTGAGCTTTAATATGGAAAAGAGAATTAATTATGGGTAATAATAGATTTTGACAATCATTTCATCAAGAAATATAAGTTTCAAGTAACATTTCAAAGTATAGTTGATATATGTTTGTTGAAACTTTTATTTCTTGATGAAATGATTACCAAAATCTATTTATCACCCATAATTACATTCTCTTTTCCATACTTTCCATACTTAAGCTCATTATAACTTGTATTTTTGGAAAATACTAAAAGGAAAACAAATGAAAAGTTGAAACTTGTTGTGACTATCTTGAAGCAGCAACCTGCGGAATAATTACCCAGATTCTTTGCAAAGAGTTAAAGTTAATATAAAGTTCTGTAGGTGTTGGATATCAGTACAGTTTCATAGTCCATCCAGGTTTCACTGCTGTAGAGACTGATTTTAAGTTGAGGTTGAATGACTGCCTTATTTTTGTCTTATTTCACAGTTTCTTGGTTTTTAATATTGGATACAGCTGAACCATTTTTTGGATACAGAGGCGTTTTCTTTAGTGACTAGGTTTTCCAATTAGATTAATAATTCCAATTAATAAAGAGTGCTTTATCTCAAAACCACAGATAGATCTAATATCACTCATTCATTTGCACCGTTTTTTTTCTTTTAATATCTGTTTAATCTGTGGTTCAATTTAGTTAGCGATTAGTCTTGAAGCATCTAAACTGCCCTACAGGTCACCGAGCCTCTGTGCAATAACACAAAGATTGTCATCAAATATGAAATCCTCAAGCCTTTCTATTTGATTACATGTGTTTATCCACAACTATGGTTAATTACATTTTTTGCTGTACCTTACATTTCAAGAATTCTCTATATGATTCCTTGGTTCAATGTGTCAAAGCTTTTTTAATATTGTTAAAGAAAACGTTTTGTTAACAAGTTGTTATTTAGTAATAAACAATATAGCATAGTAAAAAAACCCAACTATGTATAGTCAAATTAAACATTAATTTAGAGAGGAAAATAGTTGAATGTAAGATCTAGTGAAAGATACAATTAGTCTGGTTCTGGTGGTGCAGTCAATAAGAGCACTAAATTAGTAAAACTTATTTATTAATAGTGCCAACGTTTTGGTCTACGTTGTAGGCCATCTTGAGAGCAAATAGAAGGGGAAGCGGCTATGTGCACTGTAGAACTATAGATGTTTAACCAATCAGGAATGTGGGCCAAAACGTTTGCTCTTTAATAAACATTTCTCCCAACTTAAGAGACATTTTTGTCCTCCACCTGGACCTTTTTCTTCCACAAAAATAAAATGTTGTTCACTGGTTTCATTTGTTCAATAGTTGGTTTAAATTAATTGATTATGATTTCCTCTTCTAATAAAAATGTATACATTTGATATTTCTTAACAGTATGGGCTTAGTTAAATAATGGAATGTCTTGATGATGTTATGTTTTATGATGTATAATCTATGTTTTAAACTTAGGTATTTTGTATTTCAGGTATTACCTGAAGTGTTCAGGTTTCGCATACTAAGTGGGAATGTTCCACAGCCGTCATCTTAGTAAATACAGATTATCTTAAAATCAGAAAGATGATATATATAAAAATTTAGTATTGTCTCAAAAATGTTCTTCCCGGGTAATTAACAGACTACATGCTATTCCTTCTTCCTCTGCCTTATCTATTGACGAGTGTTTCTATTTCTCCACCTTACGGTACAGTAGTACGGGTGTTGATAGCATTTTACCAGTCTTAGATTCATAATAATATGCAAGTCATTAAATGTGTGAAGCTTCTTCAAGCTATTAATTGATGCTCTTGCTGTCTTAATTATAGACTTTATTTCAGTAGTCTGATCCCATTTTGAATTGAACAGTGTCCCCAGGTTAATGTATGATTCCATGTGTTCAATTATTTGGCTTTTTGACGCAAGTTGGGGTGCTGCTGTTTACTGATTATATGCAGGTGCCATCCATATTTCTCGGTAACATGCTATTGTTCTCTTTAAATATTTGAACCTCTAACTCACTATTGTAAAGAATCCTTTTAATCTTTAAAATTTAGGAACCCTTCTTCAAGACTTTTTCATTGTAACCCTAAAAAGAAAAACCTGTACCACTACAACCCGTGAACGGGTCTGGGGTTCAGTACATGGTAGAGACTACCATTTCATGGACAACGGTTGCCCTAGAAACAGGATAGTCCTTACTATTTACTGAACCCAAGACTTCATAGATTGTAGTGGTGCATATAAAAAAAAAAAAAATACCATACATTATTATTTCTTTTCCTTTGAATCATGTTATTCAGTGTGTGGGGTATCGGCCCAAACACCCAAGTCTGGTATGGGGGGGGGGCTGCCCCTTAAAGGGTGTACAGACACACCCTTCTCCCTGCTTCACCTTTTCTGGTGTTCTGGATGAGGCTACTTCCTGAGACAGTACTTATTTGTACCCTCAGGCTGCAAGGGAATCCCTCCTCCTTTTTCCGGGCTTGGGACCGGCAACTACTTTTGGGAGGCAGCAGGCGGAGTTCTACAATCAAGCTAGGAAAGGCAGCAGGACAAGACGATATAACCCCAGAAATGCTTAAGTATATGAAAGAAAGAGGCTAGGAGATATTGCTTCACCGGCAACTTTATTCCCTATATTCAAAAAAGGTGACAATAAAGAGTGTCGGAATCATCGGGCATTTCTCTCTTAAGCATTCCTAGTAAAATATATTCCAAGATCTTGGAGAGAAGGCTAAGGCAAAAAGTGGACCCCACAGCTCCAGGAGGAATAATATGGTTTTAGAGAAAACCGGAGCACACAAGATTTGATCTTATCCATGAGACAGATCACAGATTAAGTAATAGAAAAATGCAAGAAGTTAACCGAGTGCTTCGGAGGACAATGAAATCCGGGAGAGGGTCAACTCAGCTGGTTAATTGTTCCATGCACTAAATAAAAGGTTTCTGAATAAAAGAGAAGTATCCAAGGACACAAAGTTGGATCCTATGTATGTTAATTGGATATAAATCTACTTTTCTATTAATTTACTCCTCGGAATCTTAGGTGTTGACCACCAAACATAAAAGTAGGATCCAGGCTTCAGAAATGAAATTCCTAAGGAAAATAGAAGGAAAAACAAGACGAGACCGAATTCGCAACTCGATCATTAGATCAAGCCTCGGAGTGGACCCTGCGGAAAAAGTCATTGAAGAAAACAGTCTAAGATGGTTTGGACATGTTTTAAGAATGGAAAATAACAGGCTGGCCAAGACGACAAACGAGGCTAAGTTTGAAGGAAGAAGGTCCAGAGGGAAACCCTGACGTACATGGGAAGATGGTATCAAGGAAAGCTTCGCAAAGAGAAGTCTGCAATGGAATAGAAGGGGAGAAATGGTAGAGGATCGTACGGTGTGTTCCGGGCTATACAGAAAGAAACCTCACACTGCAGAGCGGTAGAGGGGAACGACTATGATGATGATATTATTATTCCAGGAATTATGCCATTCTGGATATCTGTGTATCGATGAATTCTAGTATTTTTTTATTGCTAGCAAGTGGTTAATTACATTTCTCAAGTATCTCATTATTATTCATTTATAAACATAATCATAATAATTTGTTAAACACTAGTTTTTTCTATTTACAGCCTTTCTTAGTCGTTGTCTTCTTCCTTTACCTACTTTCCAGGATCATCTGTGTTTAGTTCTTTATAATTTCTTTTTAGCAGCACTCTTGGATCAACTCCTTTCTGTAATTAGTAAATACATAAAATAATAATTATTATGCTAAAAGTGACTATTAGCGGCATAAAATGACCTTAAGTAAATAAACAAACAATATATCCTAAAATTTATTTGAGATAACCTTGTTCTTTTTTTGATCCATCTTTCAGTGGAATTCTGTTGGAGCACTTTTGGCATAATTAGGCGAGGAAAAGAAAACATAACTCCATGACAAACTTAATTTAGTCTATTTTTATGGTAAATTTTTAACAAGTGGAATTCAAGTGTAAAGATAATTTAATTGAAAACTTCCGATGTAACATTTCTTTTTTTTAAGACACCGTTCAAAATCTTTACCGTTTCTGATACTGAGCGTGAGACTCGTTCACTTAGACACATGGTCTTCAACCTATCTTAACGAAAGCCTCAGTGTCTATTTTCCCATTTTTTGCTCTAAAATTGTTTAGTTTTTCATTAATATTGGAGAAGTAGATATATTATTGTAGTAACACTGCGCTATGGTTTTGTAACAGCGATCACATCGGATGTCTTTTTTTCTTCTCTGATTTACCATTTCTTACAAAGTTCTGTGAAAAGGAGTTATTCTTTCCATGATAAAACAATAATAGTGACTATTAACAATTAAAAACGATTCAGGATACATTTGCGTCTTAATTTTTACGTGGGTAGATACTTTTCAAGGTCGTTAGTGTTCGTCACAAGCCTTCGAAGAATTTGTTTCCTACATTTGTACCATTCCTTTCCTAGTAAATAATAATGAATAGTTTAAAAGACTAAAAACACGCTTGAATAAATAAAACTATAAATAATTTGCAATAAGTTTAAAATAAGAATAGAACGACGAACGAAAGTTCATTTCATCGTAAAAAAGCGTGAGGTTTTTGATGTAAATTGTTGTAAATATTTAATTGATTGATAATGGTAAAATCAGAGTCATTATGAAAATATCTGGAGAGCTGTACCCCACGGTTTTTTTACGATGAAATACAATTTTTGTTCATAACTCTATTCTTATTTTAAAATCATTGCAAATTATTTTGCACTTTTTAATTTTCAGTCCAGGATCCATGGTCCATTTTTGGACTTGATTAGTATCAAGCTAAATCTTTGTAAATAGCTTCGTTTCGATGAGATGCCCAACAATTTGCTATGCGAAAATTCTCGATTGAGGTAGGAAGGATAAAATATGTCGATTTGATGATTCTCAAAAATTATTACTAACTGGGTTTTTTTTTTGTTGAACCTCAAGATAGTTATCTAAATTATTTGAAAAAATATTTGTCCTACAAAATGTAAGGTTTGATCAAAGAATCCCCTCCTTCCAATATGTATCGATAACGAAGTCAAAAACGAAGAAGTAAAAGAACAAAACAGCTGGTTAGTTATAATTTTTTATGACCTCGTTATCGATACACGTTGGAAGGAGAGGACTCTTTGATCAAGCCATACATTTTGTAGGACAAATATTTTTTCTGATAATTTAGATTATTATCTTGAGGTTTAACAAATAAACAAAACAGTTAGTAATACATTTTTGAGAATCATCAAATCGACATATTTTATCCTTGCTACCTCTGTTAGCTACCACAAGCGAGAATTTTCGCACAGGAAATTGTTGGGCGTCTCATCAAAACGAAGCTATTCACGAAGATTCAGCTTGAAACTAATCAAGTCCAAAAATGACCCATGGATCCTGGACTATTTATTTTCTATTAAAGCATGTTCTTTAGTTTTTTAAACTATTATTTATTTTCTAATTTTTATTTCGGTTGCCTATAAACGCTTGTTATTTGGTTTTTCAAAACTAATATCAATTTTCTATTTTTTGTTCAGATGGCTTCAGAAGCGTGTTTTTGAGTTTTGCAAACTATATATTTTTTTTTTCGTCACAATATATACGAAACTCCTAGTAGATGCCTTAGTGCACGCCTTAGTACCAGGCACAAGACGTTACCGCGTATTTCGATATGAAAACAAATCAGTAATCATGAAGATCCTTTTCAGACCAATGAGACAATTTATTAAATTATTGTATTAGTATCGGTCGTTGAGAAGTTTGCAAAGTTTCAACTAGATTCAATGTTTTGAAGTGGCCGAAAATCGAGTTAAAAGATTCTGTTATATACTTGCAGGCGAAACTAATAAAAGCGTGTTAAATTATGTATCATTTATTCTTGAAATCCAAAGCTTCATATAGACATCCTTTATAAACAAGTGTTTCAGTTTTGTGGATTTTTTTTTGGGGGGGGGGCTCAGAGATAGAGCTGCCGTACCGAAGATCCTGGGTTCAAATCTCGCTCACTGGCAGACCTTTATTTAATCTATTGCAGATGAATCCTATAGGATCTAAGAACGTTATAGGGCTGACCCAGCCTATATAAAGTGGTTTGAGCGTGATCTGGGATAAATAATTTCCCTGAACAATCCTTGTCCAAGAAACAGTACAGTTTCTACCACGTACTGAATCCAAGACCCTCCATTGGTTCTACTGGTATAGGTTTTTTTTCAGTTTATGGATTTTTATGAGTTTTTTATAATAATAGAAATAAGCACTATAGTAAAGGAATATTTTTCCAGTTTGGAGAACTTTTCTGAACAAAAACGAGGTTTACTGTCGATCGCATTGTTTTCGTGTCATTCCTTCATAAATTCAGGATACTTGTCTATCTTCTGACGTTCCTGTATGACTGTTCGATTGTATGCTCTTACCCAGGATCTCTAGTACCTTCCATTTTAGAAGATAACATTCCTTCGAGAAGTTAAATCGGAATTAATGTATGACCGCCGTAGGTTATCCTCCGAGTTGAGGACGACTTCCATAGAAGGCAGGCTACAAGATTGTCCTGAAGGAAGGAGGGAGTAGGTGTGCTCAGGGTCTCGACTCCAGTCTTCAAACAGCGTTCTGTGCGTCACATTCCCGTCTTCATCCGACCCTCTTTCATCTGTCAAAGGTACGTCAGCCGGTCCATTATTATTAAGTGATAACTTAGAAATCCCCAAATAATTTTCATGGTATCAGTTCCGCAGTTCGAGCCACAAGATTTAATTTTCATTAGCTTCCTTTTTAATATTTTCCAAAAATTCAAGTGCGAGTTTTATTATTGGAAAGGGAATATTAGTTTTATATGGGGGATTATTTCTTGTTATAATGATTACCGAAATATTTCCCGTATCTATACATTTCCCATAGATAAGCCCTTTTCTTAATTATAAAAGTCAGGATTATTTTTATTTTCAAGAATATTAGAAAAGTAAACGAATGGCAGGTGACCTAGCTCGAAGTGATGTTAGAACTTTGACGGTTCTAAAAAAGTCAAACACGTGTACTTTCTGCCGTTTACTGGTGGAAGCACCATTGACGAAAATCTACAATGATTTCTGTGAAAATACATTTTTTTTCCTTTTTAAATTGCATACATATGTTCATTAGTGACCAAGGTTTTTGTGCATGGTTTTGTGGTCACCAATACAGGAGGGTAAACATTTATTTTTTAAAATCCAAATAACATTAAAATTTAATTGTTTTATTGTTATTTCGTCGCAGTTTTGGACTTCCATTTTATCTGTTATTAATTTTACCAATCATTTATATATATAGAGAAATGCTTTAGGATTTCACCAGTGCTGACCAGCTACATTGGATTGCCATGCCAAACTATTAATATTACTATAAACTATTAAAATTTCTTGAATGATTATACAAGTTTTTCTCCGAAATGGCAAATTTATTTTGTTTGTTTTATCTATTGTGTTAATAATTTTCATGCCATAATTTTTATACCAGTTTCATGCAAAAAATTACTCTAGTTTCATCCCTTTTTTTCTTGAGTGGGTACGTTTTCCTCCAAAATTGCTGGAGAAGTTTGTATTTATTTTGTCTTATCTTTTATCAATTATTTACGTAAAATACGAACTATGTTTTATCCAATCGAGTACTCTAGTGTCTTTCCCTTTTCTTGAATTAGTAAACACGTTTTTCTCCAAACGTGAAAAAAAATGGTTACATCTATTGTATTATTTATTTCAAGAATATTATTTATTTATATAAAAACTAAGTACTTTGTCATACTATTAATCTAATAATTATTCTAGTATTAATCCTTCTTTTCTTGAAATAATTTGTTTTCAGTGAGATCTTAAAAATTACTAGATACATATTTTACCATATCTGTATGTAAATACAAACCATCTTTTATACAGTCAGTTACTTTAGATTCATTCCTTTTTTTTTTTTAATTCTTGAATTAATAAATATCGTTCTAGAATTAGTAAATATTGTTCTTGAGTTAGTAAATAATTAGTAATATGGCGGTAGGTTTGCTGTTGGGGAGAGAGTACCTACCCCCTAATGTAATAATAAAAAAGAACGATTTAGTAATTAACAATTAAACTATTTAACATATTTATACCAGAATTTATTATATGTACGTTATATATGTCACCTTGTATATTACTCGTGCGATTTATCGAGACTTATACCTACAGATTTAATATTACATTACTTAATGGGTTTAATATTACTTGCTAAATATATTTAATATTACGTTCCTTAAATAAAAAGTTTCGGAAATTATAAGTTTTGTAAATAGCATAGCATCTTATCAGTTAGGATTTTAAAAATAAACAGACTCTCCTTATAGACTGAAGACGATGATCTCAGTGTTGTTTTTATTTTTCAAAATTTATGTAAATTATCCAAAGCGGGTTTTGTTTATATTAATAATTACTAAACACCGCGATTGTCTTGATAATTATCAATGGTTTCCAATCTTATCTTATAAATGGAAAGTGTATCGAGAAGGAATGTTCTGAATCTGAAATGATTAGTTGAATGTTAATTTTAATTTAATTAATTTATTAAATAGTGAATACTTGTATTTTTCATATACTCATGATGTTTTGATATTGTTATGGTTAACGTTTTTATTTACACCGTTATTGCAATATATCACACCATTTTTTGCTATGCATGCTTGTAAATACATGTCTGTTTCCACTACATGAAATACCAGTTTTTATCCATAATTAGAATATGGATAAATAAAATTTAAATTCTTTAATTAGTAAATTATGTGTTATCAATCAATATAAATATAATTTTCGATGAAATAAAAAAAAACTTTATCACCATTTTAGCTTATAATATGTTGGATATTGTAATTTTTATTGAAAACTGTTTCTTTAAAAACTGATTTTATAAGGTGACCTGCCACGAAACACCATAAACCACTACATTTTTGCATTGAATAATAACCAACTTAATCCACATAACATGGTGATTTAAAGATGGTAAATTTTTTTTTCATGATTGTCGATCCTAGGCTTCAGAATTCACGAGGATTCCCCGAAAGCTATCCGAATACTTGGAATTTTTTTTTGAAAAATTATTTATTTTTCCTTCATAGTTATGGATTAAAAAATCTAAAAGACCCTTCGCCACTCGATTATTTTTTTCCTTTCTTTTATTTTCTTTTTATTAAATAGAACATTGCTATTTAATGTATCATTGAGGAATTTATTTTAATTAGTCGATCAAAATCGATTCCACCTGTCCTTGTTTTATTAATCGTACACATCTCAATATGCTCGTGAGATATTTAATTGTATCTGTCATACGAACCTGTTCCCTTATAAACTCTGATAACCGACTTATTTGATGGCGTAATCGTCCAAGTTGGATCGACTTGTCAGGCATGAGGAAGAAAAGTACTCACTTGTAACTCTTACGTTGCTTCTGTTTTATTCCAGTAATTAGAAACGTAGTTCTAGCCACTTATGTCGTCTTGTGTCTCCCACTAAGTGTGACTTCCAGATGCATGTATATATATTTATATATACACAATTTTCATAACAATAAATAAATTTATTATATACGTTTGGATGTATACTATAGCTGTTATAAACATAGGTTTGTTAAATTACACATATCTAATAATTTCTGCTCAGTTTTACGTTATTTTCATCCTAAGAATTATTCTCGTCAGTTATTCTTGGAATATAGATTAACATTAGTTGCTATTGCACATTATTAAGTGACAATGTCAGCTTGAGAATAAATGGATTTACAATAAAAAAAAGTCTTGATGTTTGCTTATCGCATAGCATGACTCCGCAAAAAATCCTGCATCGGCTGAGTAAATTTATGTAATAAAAAAATAAGTAACAAAAAGCTTCGATTGAAGTACGCCATTTCTTAGAATAGATTTTTTTTTATTTATTTCTTTGCATAAGTGTACATTATAATATTTTTCTTTCACTAACCTTTAATGCACTTAATAGTTAATCTTATAATTATAAAAACTATTTTTAAAAGTTTTCTATTTGTTCAATCACCAAGTTTGAAGAAGTCCATGAATTTAACTGCATCAAAATACCTAGATCACGTTACATTTACGAACTTTGATAACTTTACGAATTTCGACTCTTCGCTTAAGAGTAACATAAAAATTCATGATCAGAGTAAACTAATACATCTCACATCAGGAGCCCTAAGATGCTATAACTATAAGGAATTTAAAAAGATATGCTCATATTTTGGTCTTATGCTGCCTTAAAGCTTTGGACTTCTTTCTATAATAGTTTTTAAAAATTTAAAAACAAAATTGAAATTCTATTCCCTTATCCTAAAACGAATAACATTCATCTATGAAACTAATTTACGAGTACAATTATAAAAATAAACAAACAATTTTTTTTTAAATTTATTTATTTATTGGTATTTACAACTGTATTACAATAATCCATCAAGTAAATAGGCTAAGCGATACATAATGACATCTGAAAATGACAAGTAGAGAAACTACCCACTCAGATCACAAGTTCAACTAAGAAGTCACGGGGCCATCTTCTTTTCAGACGCCTCGGAGGATTATCGGGAATGGAAGAGGAAGCTAGGTTTGAAACTAGAGGGTTTGAGTGGAAATGAAGTTTGTTATGAAAGGATTGATAGCGGGTTCGTGCCAAATCAGCAACAAATGGGACATTAAGGTCATTATGGATGACTTTATTCTTAACAAAATAAGGAGCATTGAGGATTTTACGAAAGATTTTGGATTGTAGGGATTGGATAAGAGAGGAATTCGATGGCTTATTGGAGCCCCAAAGCTCTACTCCGTAGGTCCAAATAGGTCGTATGATGGTCATGTAGATGAGTCTTTTGTAATTGATTGGGAGATTAGAGCGTTTGTCTAGTAAGTGTTGAAGTCGCCTGAAACGTCGAGCGGTTTCTTGTCTTTTTAGTATCGTATGAGGATTCCAGATTAATCGTTGTCGAGATGCAACACTAAGTATCGGATCTGTTCTACAGGCATAAGTGGGATATTATTAAAGGATACTGAAGGGCAGGAAGTCATTGGTTTACGACGTAAGGTAAAAGGGATTTGATGCGATTTTTGAGAGTTTATTTTAATTCTCCAGTTTTGAGACCATTCTTCAAGATCAGTGATATGGGATTGGAGGCTTTGGGATGCAATAATTGGATTGGTGTTGACTGATAATACACATGTATCATCAGCATACGTGGTAAGGATAGTATTAGGATGAGTTGGGATGTCAGCTGTATAAACTGTATAAAGGATTGGGCCAAGGATACTACCTTGAGCAAAAAAAAATTAAACATTATTTTGGGTTTTCTTTTAAATGTGTATAGCATCATGCATATAAGTATTTTACATTACTATAGAAAATATTTTTACTAACATCTCCGCAGAAGTTTTTTTTTGCTATGCTGAAGGTTCCAGATTATATGGATATTCTTGGATTAAATAATTTATCCCAAAACATCTAAATTATTTAATCTGTTAAGAGTAATGGATGGAGCCTGTGGGATCTACAGACCCTCCTGGAGCTCACCCAACCTCTATTAAGGGAGTACCCTTAATGAGGGAAAAATCTGGCGGTTGAGTTCGATTTCGGACGAGTCACCTCTCTGCACAGCTGTTGTCCTAGAAACTGTACACTGCCTGCCATGTACTGCACCCAAGATCATTCATTGTAATAATGCATGTTTTTTAAAATCCTTATTATTGGCTATTACTTTTTTCTCTGGATTTAGTATTATAAATTTGATTTTAATTTTTGAATGAACTCACGAAGCACCTTTCGAATGCGACTCGCCCGTTCAAGGTATCATAAGTGACTCAATAAATCATTCCGAATTAGGAATGTGAACGCTTTGAGGCTAACTTGTTCACTCAAGATCGATCTTCTGTTCAAGTTTAAGAATATGGGAAGTGACAGGCCATCTAGATTATGTTGCCTCATCTTAATGGAGTCCCACTTCCGACAACTCTATTCCTTAACGTATGAGTTCACCCTTTTACTAAAAAAAAAACAAAAAAAAAAAAAAGAAACAGGAGGTTGGTGGCTATTGGTTTATTTAAATTAAAACAAAGCCAAAAACGACGTACGTTTACTCAGTAAATAAAATATGAAATCATTCTTTTTAGAACTTATATTTTATTTGAAGGATAAACTTTCAACTACACAAAAATCAAAACAACTTTAGACATTAATTGAAATATAGAGATAAATTTGTGTTACGGATATTCTCTGATTCAATAAAAGCCTGCACCATAACAACCCATGGGTGTCTTGGATTCAGTACATGACAGAGATTGTACTGTTTCTGGGAAAAAAGAAAGAAAGCTAGGTGATTTGTCCGTGATCGCACTCATCCCCCAGGTTTTTCCCCAATAAAGGATAGAGGCTGGGTGAACGCCACGAGGGTCGTCAGATTCCACAAGCTCGTAATTTAAAGAAATTGGATTCTGATATTTTGTGACGTATTTCTTTGTTAATTGTTTCTTAACTACCTAAAATAGGTCTTGATTTGTATTTAGAATTCTCAAATACTTTATTTTTATTTAAAAACAAATTATAAATCTTAATTAATTTCTTTGGCAATTTTTTAACTTCTATTTCTTATTCACTTTAATTGATGTAACCTTTAGGATATTTATTATAAGGTTTTGTATTACAAAAAAACCCCTCTATTCAGCATATCTCTCGATTTTTATCAGATTAATAAACAACTGACAACAGATAGTTAAAAGTAAAACGTACTGTAACGATTATAAATAAAATATTTCCATATTCTTCCAGGAAAGCAAACCATGTTGAACGTTTCTGGCATTATTTTCAAATCTAAAAAGTTAATGAGAAGCGAGGGATGATTGACTGGATGATCGATGTAAGGAAGAAAATAGTTGGGGGTGCAGTCAAATAAGACACTAAATAAGTGGTTACTTATTTTAATTACGTGCCGACGTTTCTAAAAAGTTAATATTTTTCTCAGTTTATTTATATTTTGTTTCAATTTTTATGTTCTTGGATTAATAGCTTAAATTATTTAGATTAATTTAAAAACTAAACTCAGATGAAAACAGACAAATTAATAACTATTTCTAAGCCTTTTTTTAATTTTATTAATTAGAAAGATTAGTCCAGGTCTGAATGTCCTGTACACTGATTATTCCCTAAAGGACCGTATAAAATCCAGAATCCTCGATTAATTTTTTATAGAATATTTTTAGCATACGGCATCTTTATCACCTTTGCGTTTTATATATATATATATATATATATATATATATATATATATATATATATATATATATATATATATACACATATACATATTTATCCCATTTCTTTTCTGAGAGGCTGATTTAGTATCGAATATGCCACTCATAAGTACACATATATTTCTTTTACGCTTATAGTTTTATTTAGTTGTTTTCTCCTTCTCGCCTGTATTAATTTTAAGACCATTGCGTGAGAATAATAATTAGGATGATTTCTCTAATTACAAGTTATTTCTGTCCATGCAGTTGTTCGCGAAGCGTTGCAGAACGTTTCAGTTTTTAAAGTTTGCGAATTTTCTTCACGTACCTTGATCTTTTGATTCTTGTTTACCTATTCTAACCTTGAATATACATATCTATTGCTGTTTGTACCGCATGAATAATAATTGTTTATGTATTAAACATAAATATGCTTATCTGTGATCACTACGCAGGGTGACATATACCAGTCGCTACCTTGTATTTATTGCTGTTGTATCCAATCGTCGTAGTAAGGCAGCCGTTGTAGTCACGAGGGCTTTTTACAACTTCTTTTGTTTATAACTTGAATGGATCTGTTTATTCACGAAATGTTCTTCTAATTTTCAAAATAATTTAGCACGCTGTGGTATAGTTTATTTCGTTTTTTTTTTCTTTTGAAATAAGAAGGATCTAAAGTGCGTTATCACACAATATGAAAAAACAAACTATGGAAGGTTTTGACTTCAATGCATGGTCCAGACTTTCTAAGACAACGTTTGTCCAGGAAGGTGACCTGTCCGACATCACAATTAAGGCTACCTATTTAATAAAAACAAACAAACCTTATTTGCAATTTTACATGTACAAACAGCATTTGTGTGAAGACATGTTCCGGACTTCCTTTACATGTTTAAAGACCATCGATTTTAATTAATTTAAGTTATCTTTTATAAATAAGTTTTACAATAGCAGCAAAAATGTAGAAAAACCCCGCTTAAAAAAATAAATAAATGAATAATTAAAAGTAACAATAATAAAGTAAATAAATATAATAATAATAATAAAATAGAAAATAAAGAAACCATTAAAAATAGCTATAAAATAAATACAGATAACTAGATTACAATACCTGCAAATAGTGATTTGTTAAGTAAGAAGTATATGTTTAGTTCTTTTGTGCGTGTACCATCGTAGCAAGTGTTTATCATAGTTACCGATTTCTCGGATTAATGGGTTTTCGGAAGCTGGAGTTTTTTCGAAGTATGCTTTTGTTTAGGCTGAAACATATTGTTTTATAGTGGGAAGTTCAAGATCTCTAAGCATAGTCGATATTTTCGTGTTGCGGGGATAATTATTGATAATCCTCATGCATAGGTTTTGTACCTTTTTAATCTTTCTATAATTTGCGGCGCAGGTTGAACTCCAGACGGGTGAGGCATAGGTTATCAATGAGCGGATTACTGTTTTGTAAAGGATTAGTTTGTTTTTGGGGCTTAGCCTAGATATTTTATTAAAATAGGGAAACATTTTGTAGATGTTTTTTTCGCTTTTTCGGTTTTCCTGTTGATGTGCTCTGTGAATGTTAAGGACTTATCTAGAATTAAGCCGAGGTATGTTACGGATTTAGACCAGGGGATGTGTTCGGAGTTTAAGATGATGTGCTGATCTATGTTAGGTCTGCGTTTTGTGAAGAATATGGCGGCCGATTTTATTTAATTACCTATTTAATATTGGCTGGGTGAATCCCAGGAGGATCTGGAGATCTCTCAGGAACTATATCTACAGTCCCGGTGAATAAGTGGTTAAGTCTAATTTTCTCCAAAATGAGTTTCTTGTACTTAAGTAAGCGGAATCGAGTTATTTTTGTAGTGACTAAGGGGCTAAGTAAGGCATTGGCTTGAAAAGGAGTTATTGTTTATATTAAAATTACATGTCAAGCCAAAAACTACGAAAATGATACAATTCCGGTTATCTGAAAGCAGTTAACTCTCTCTGGACGAAATCCGACTTAACCACTTATTCACCGGGGCTGTAGATATATGGCTTTTAATGGATTAAATAATTCATATCATCTGTCATAGACTGTACCACGTTGAACACACCGGTTCTCGTCCGATCACCGAAGTTAAGTAACGTCGGGCGTGGTTAGTACTTGGATGGGTGACCGCCTGCGAAAACCGCGAACTGTTAACATCTCTTTAAACTTACCAGTTAATCAAATAGTTATATCTGACTGTATGGAAGGAAGTATCCAATGCCATTAAAAAAAAAAATACCCTGTTCCTACACTCATTTAGTATACTCTATTATGTAAATATTAAGTAAATATGAACATAAACTAATACAGTTTCGGTGGGTGGGGTTGGTTGGTAACATTGTACATTTAGATATTGCTTCCTAAGTATAGTTTATTTTTCGAAAATTTGATAGTCTCTTAGAATACTACAACAGTGAGGCTATATTTTTATTTTTATTTTTTCAAGACCTATATGTGAACTATAAAGTAACCAATCCTCCACCACTTTTGTTCAAAAGAGTTTATTTTTTCCCTTTATACTTTTTGATAAAAAAGTCAGAAAAAAGTTGATGCAAACTCCAGATATTTGTTCAATTGTTTGTGATGAAAGGAAGAACCAAGAGTGTAAAACAAGGAACAATTCCTACAAATTAAAAATATTGGTCGTTAAAACATGATTTTATCGTAAAACTGTTACAGCTAGCATAAAAATTAAAAAAATTTAATATTAAATTGGATTTTTTTTGTTAGTACTAGCTGAAAAATTCCAAAACTATATAGAACTGTGTTTGGTGCTGTCGATCCTTACAGTTGTTTTATACTCAGTTTTTTATAAACTTTTTTAAAATAATCAAATGACCCTTTCTTTCTAATGTTCCTTTCATTTTATACAGCCTTGGTGTTGCTTTTCAATATGTTTAGTAGCCGTTTTCACTGGACCTTCTCAATCCGAAAATCCGGTTTTTGATTTCGGCCTGAGCTCTGCAGTTATGTCAGGTCCAGCTTTCGCTTGCTTCCGGCAGAACGTGGGTCAGGAATATGATATAGGGAACATCTGGTTATAAACATAATTTTATTGATAGAAAAAAATAATTTGAACGATTGTCAAGTTTGCAATTGCTTGTGTAATAATAATAAGTATTCATATAATTAAAAATTGCTCAACGAATCGAAAAATTCCGCTCGTTTCATAAGCGCGTGCCAACTAGTTACTAAAGAGACTTTAGTAGTTATTATAATTTTTTTGAAGTAGTTTTAGTAATTGTACTTTTTTAGTTCTTATTTAATTGATGTTAATAAAAAACAACGCGTTTGTGTGTTCAAATTTGAAGTTTGTGTGTTTGAAATCTTGATATGCCAACGCATTACAGGAAAGCATAGCAATAACTAAAAAAAAAAATAAATAAATAGATGATTTACCTAGAAAATATATATTTAATTGTTTAGTATTTTCTTTTTTAATGACGAAGATTAGTGTATAAAAAAAAAACCTGTACCATGACAACCCATGAAGGGTCTGGGGTTTCGTACTTGGTAGGAACAGTACTGTTTCATGGACAACGGTTGTGCAGGGTGGTGATCCATTTTAGACTTGGAGGCTAGGTGAGCCCCCGGAGGGACCTAGTTCCATAGTAGTGGATATGATCCATTTCCGGCTGATAACAGACTTAATAAACGTTTTGCTAGCAGCGGGATTTGAACCTGGATTTTCGCCACCAAGTATATAAAGGTACTTTAATTATACAAATTTTTATTTTATTTTTATGACTTTGTTAAAGTCCTTGAAACTATAAACAAATTTATTGACTCAGTACCCATAGCCTTATTGAGGTATAAAGCTCTAAGTCCTCTTAGCTTAGCTAAAATAATAAACGTTTAGTGGAAAATATGAAGCGCAAAGTACCTACTTGGCTCTACGGTTGAAAATTAAGTTGAAATCATTATATTAAGCCCACCTAGTTTTATAGTTGTTACTTATTTGTTTTACATTTTCATTGCTCCCGTTTATTACAACTTAAACCATACGTATGCTGAAGCTGCAATTAAGTTGCAATTGGATTTTAGTTTAGGGAATTCTATTAAAAGTTGAACTGAATACGATTTAAGCATTCACACACACATGCCTCTTAGGTCCAATGCTAAATTAACTGGCTCTAACTGAGAACTTTAGGGTTAATAGGAAACGCTTCTGAGTCGTGATTTAGTTCGGACACGATCCTAGTATTCTTAGCGTGGGAACTGTAGCAGAAATGGTATTTATAACAAAGCCTTTAGTTGCCTCTAGATGATGATTCAGTAGCAATCATTATTCCATCAAGAATTAAAAAAAAAAGGAAACGAAAAACGGTGATCGTTTTATAAACTATTAGCTGAAAACCTATTCTAGTATTTTTAATAATTAAAATGAAATATTTGAACGTTATTTTCTTCACGAAAGGTGGACGTTTCTTTCCAAAGGATTCTTTCTATTATTTAAAAAAGTCTTTAGTGGTGTAATATGTTGCCTAGCAACTGATCGAGAATACTACTGTTAGTTTACTTTTTTTTAAATGGTGCTCGACCATTTAATTTATAAATATTTTTAACAATTGGTAAATCACACAGCTGCTATCCCTGTCTTCTCCAAGCCGCTATGAAAATATAGCACTGTTTTTGCATTTAAAATCGATTTAAAATAAAAAACAAAAAACTACATCCCATTCCATTTCCAGTTTAGGACTATTATTTCAAAAAATTAATGCAGCTAAATAGGATTAAAATATTTTTCTTTTAAACTCTAATATATATTTTTTTTACTTTAAAACAAACCTAAAATAAATACAAAAACATTTTATTTGATTTCATTATTTTATTTGATGCAAAATACTCAGTATCTCCAAATGATACTAAGTACTATATGAGTACTCAAAATTAAGTTGTATATAAGTGAATAGAATATGTACTTAAATGGACTTTAATTTCTTGAATAATATCGGGTACCTCTAATTAAGTGTTAAGTACTTTCTGGAGTACAATTAATTTTACTTAAGTTAATTCAATTTTAATTATATCAATAATATAATTTTAATTATTGACTTAATAATATTGAATTAAGTTGGTCCTCCATCCCATAGCAGTTTGTCATGCCACTAGATCATAGTTGACCCTCTAAAATTTTATTTACAAACGAATTTCTACTTGCAGTTTCCATTAAAGTGACATTATGAATTCATTTAAGCGATTATTGCCAATGTTCAACAGCTTTTGATCCATCAATTTAAAAAAAATTAAGACAAATTATGTAATGCAGTCATGTGCAACGAATGGTTGTATGTTTTCCACTTAGCTCTATAATGCAGAGCCCTTGCAATATCAACTTGATTGAACTTCAGGAAAATGGTTACATTACACGCTTAGCGTAAATCGCAGTTCACGCTTCGCTCGTATTAAAGTCGATTACCATTTGTTAGTTAGGAATGTTCAACAAGAGGGAACAGTTCACTCAATTCGCTTCTCGGAGCCGTCCTGAGATCACCGGGTGGTGGTACTTGCCAAGATTATACCCTCATTTCTGCCACAATGGCTGTAGGTGTACCCCAAGGACACTCCAAGTTGCTGAATCATTGTCCCGAACACCTACCATCCGATCCGATACATGTTCTCCTTCTAAACGGATTCGGTATTTATCAAGATATCATAAAACACATATCGGTCCAAAATGGGATTAGAGAATTCAGGGAATCGTGGAGCGCGAAGATTAAGATGGGCTTGTAAAATTGTTGGGTTGAGTAAAGACCGAATTCCTAAAGAGTTAATCATCACTGTGCCGACTGGTAAACGTCGGAGAGGTAGATCGAAGCGTAGATGGGAGGATTGACTTTAGAATGATGTGACGGATTTTGGTTTGGATATTGGTCTGTGGAAGGAAGGATGTAAGCAGAGGTTGGTGGTATTCCCATCGAGCCTTTGGGTTCGCTAAGCCTTATTATTATTAAACACATATATAAATTCTTATAGTAAAACCTACGAAGAGTCTTTTATTCTATTATTTCAAATCATTTCATGACTGATGGTTACACAGGGAGGTTATTTCAGCTCCTTGTAACATACTTAGAGGCTGTACATTCATCCTAGGAGCGTTTCTCACCTTACCTTCTGTATTTGTTTATGTTCATAATAATAATAATAATAATTAATAAAAAAGAACGGTTGGGGATTGTTAAAGAAAAGGAGAAATAAACAATATAGCTTTAACGTATCCCGACGTTTCTGTCTAAGTTGTAGGCTTTTATGTGGGGGACTTGACAAAACAGACATGAATGGATATATGTGATTACTGCTATATAATATTTTTTATCACATCTTCGGTCTGTGATCTCTCGTTCTTTAAATATGTTAAGTTGTAAAATTATTAAAAAAACACTTACCTGTTAATTAATCTAATAAGGTAAAATTTCTATGTTTAATTTTATAATAGTTATTTATGAATTCCGTATCATGTACAGAAACCAAAACGCTTCATGAGCTGTATTCGTAAACTTCTTAAGTAATAAAGCTTTGATTTATTTAATGTACTAATAGAAATCTCTTTTGTTTAGTTTAGGAGAGAAAAAAACAAACAAATTTAGTGGCTCAGTTGAAGCATGAAGGTAGGCCAATCCTATTTCCGTACGATTTATTTTTTTCTTACTTTAACGTTATTTCGTTCCCAACCTTCTCCAAAATTCTACAATGTAATGAAATTATTTTTCCTTATTTAAACATTTTTTAAGAAAAAATCTCTCTCTCTTTATCTTTCTTTCTCTACCCTTATAAGAAACACATCTCTCCTTAAATATGACAGCTGGGAGAGTCACGCCCAGAAATAGGTTTTGCTACACAGTATCCTTCCTGCCTCACCTGTCATTACTCCAACATCATTAGATCATTCGCTTATTGCCAACTTTTGGCAGATATTAATTAATATTTGCAGGGAGGTAGAAAAAAAAGGAAGAAAAATAGACTAAACAATTTTTTTTTTTTAAATCTAACAATAGAGGATCGCTATTACGGGCATGTCTGAAAGAGGGTGATGAATATAGATGCTTAGGAGCGATGAATAAAACAGCCATTTCTTGTTAGGACTCTAGAGAGCCAATGAATCATTGGCAGTTGATAGGCGTCAGTGGGAGGATACCATTAATCACGATCAGTTCCATGGGATAAAATATGTCAGAATTTGTTCGGACGGAATCGGCCTTGCTCATTATAGCTGTTGTATTATCTGTTTGTTGTCACATCGCGATTTCGGGTTTCGTTGTGTAGAAATTTGAAGAAAATTTAATACGGAAGAGGATTGATGTTTTGGTCTAAGTGTGTAATTGGAATCGGGAGAGCGTTAAAACGAACTTGATGGATTACATAACGCTTTTCTTGCATAATCATGTTTAATAATCCATCTCTCGCTTGGGAGAAGGGGTCAGCGATGGCTTAGATATGCGAGGCATCATTACGGACTAAGTTCATGGGAGTGGTTCTTCGTCCTGTTAAACTTTACACCTACCCTCTTAATATAAAGACACACATAAAACACATGCTTTTATGAATGTAACTTTTAATAGAAGATTTATTGTGATAAAAAATTCTTTCATCAGTGGGTTTTGTGAAGGGAACGTCTTTCTGAGATATGTTTAAATATGTTTTAAGCCTGATTGTAGGATTGTTGAAAATTCTAAGTATTGATGCAGGATGATTATTTTTGAATAATGAGAAAATATATTTATGATTCTCCTAGATCAGTTTATGATCATTTCCATTTTCTAAATTTAAATTGAGTTCCAAAGTTCAGTTATTTTCAGAGTTACACCGAAGTATTGTTCAGACTTGGACTAGATTGGGCTGAATTTGTGATAAGATGGTCATTCAAATATTTCTACCTTTGTATCTGTTGCTTTTTTTGGTTTTGTTTATTCAGCCTCCTTGAGAAAACAGAGTAGCAGATAAATAAAAAAAACTGTTGTTTGGGCTGAATCTTCAAATTTGTATTTTAAAAATATATATAGGCTGACCAATAAACATTGTCATTCTAACTCTACTATGCCTTGCCTTCCTGCAGTGGTCCACACTTCTTAATTATTAAGGAGTTTGTGCGAACTCCGACTAAACTCTAACTAATTTTAGTGCATAGAATTGTCTTTATACATTTCCCATGACGTCATTATACCATTATCACACCGCCTTCCCAAGATGTCTTTTTAAATACTTGAATCGTGGACGGAGCTATTTTTTTTTTTAGCGTGCCCTAATGCCGTATAATTTTGCGTGGTGCCTATAAATCTGAGAATTATAATATACCATCTGGTTATTAGCCATGAATGTTTTTTTTTGTGCTTTAAAATTCATGTGGCATTTCAGTCTGACATAGTTTCGAATAATTTCGAATGACATTTAAAAAAATTCGGTTCAACGGGCATTTCTTTGATCTAAGAGGGAGGGAAAGTCTTTTGGCAAATGTTATCGTAGGCCTTATTTGACTACGAAATGAGCCTCTAGCTCTCGACTTTGACTTTGACCGAGTTACATTGGATTCTTCGTGGCCATTGAATTCATCTTTGACACACGTTACGCAGCCTCAATGTTTACCGAAAGCAGGCTACGAATATTGCTGGATTGACATAAAAGCATGAAGTCACAAACTAATTATTCATCTTCCTTGAACTATCTATGATGCTATATAAATCCGAGGCCAGCTCTAATAAATATGTTTTTGATTGTGTTGTAAAGAACGATAGATTCACTGTGATGTGAGCCTCCTGTTGTTCATCCTAATCAGAACTTCCAAATAAAAGAGTATTAAAAAAGGTAACGGTCAACAGAGACATCAAATAAATGTTAACACATTAGTGGAAAAATTCCAACTAAAACCTTAAGTCTCTAAACTAAAACAGGAAATTAAACAGGTATTTATACAGATATTGAACAGGTATTTATAATTTCCTGTTTTAGTTTAGAGACTCAAGTTTTTAGTTGGAATTTTTCCACTAATGTATTAACATTTATTTGATGTCTCTGTTCACCGTTCCCTTTTTCAATATATATTTTGTGGAATAACCGTCCACTGGTTTTTTATAAATTCTCTTTTTTTCTTGCACTTTTACTTTCATTTTTTCATATAGTTTTTTTATCTTCTGTTCTTGTGTTGTTTGTTACTATTATTTATTTTATTTGGTTTTCCTGTTGGGTTTTTTGGAGTTTGGTGAGTGTATATTGATGTTTCAAATCTGGAGTATTTATCAGCTGTTTTTATCTAACCTTAGCCAGCTGGGAATCTAGTAACCTTCCCTATGATTCAAAAGTTGCATTTGAGCCTTGGAGGTGGTGGGATGTGTGTTTTTTTGGGTGCATTATTCATCTTTTGGTTTGCTATTATTCTCTTTTTGCTATTATATTGAACAGGTGTTTTTTAATTTCCTGTTTTAGTTTAGAGACTTAATGTTTTATGCCTTTGGGTAAGGAAATAAAGGCTTAATTGTTTCTCTGAAAAGTTTTATTTACAATACAAATTTTTACATGTCTTAAATAATTACAGTAATTTCCAACTATACACACTCTCACTTAAAAAAAAAACAAAGAAAGAACATTCGAAGCCTTTACTTCGTG
The DNA here is from genome assembly GCA_964056705.1 of Troilus luridus. Taxonomy (NCBI): domain Eukaryota; kingdom Metazoa; phylum Arthropoda; class Insecta; order Hemiptera; family Pentatomidae; genus Troilus; species Troilus luridus. The sequence goes on from OZ057415.1 coordinate 84,664,411, forward strand.
TTTCTTTCTACCTTTCAGGATATTAGTTTAATCAGCACACTGAAACCGTCCATTAAAAGTGTTGCCTCTCGTATTTTTTTTTATAACAACTGTTGTGTCAAGAAGGCTGTGTCGCTATCGCGACACAAAGAAGAAAAGCGTTCGCATATTAGCGACGCAGTTTTCTTTACATATTAATAAAATATATATAATAGAACATTTATTGTTATTACATATTCTTCCTTTAGTAAGTTTTGTTTTTCGTTAGTTCTAAAATATTTAATTATTGTTATAAGGGAAACTGTTGGAGTAATTCGAAATTCTGTTGAATTTATTATTACTGTATTACTGTATATATGTTTTATGCTATATATGAATATAATAAAACATTTATTGGTGTTTAAGGTAATGAAATATATACTATTAATGGAAAGAATGAAACGATTTTTTCCTACTCTCAGTCCTACCACAGTCGATTCATCAAAATAAAGATAGCTATTCTCAATTTTTCAAAAAATAAAAATATTAATATAAATTTAAAATAAAAATAGATGAGAGGATTATGTTCAGCGTTAAATTAAATCTTAATGCCAACGCATCATTATGTTTGGAAAAGAATGTTACCATAAGTACATGGTCCTTATCTTCATATTATTAATAATAATATAAGATAATTCATTTATAGTATTGTCTAGACATAGTCGGCTGTTTAATGAAGAAGCGGAATGGTTTTAAACTATGTGAATATAGCTGTTGTGTTCGTCTCACGTACGATAGTTAGTAATTTATGAGGGTATAAAACATTATTATTTTTTTAGTGTTATATACATTTGCGAATAAATGTTGAATAATATTAGTTGGCCTTATATGTATGAGGAAGAAAATGGTCTAGATCTAGGTAAACAAATTCTCTTATAAATGGAAGAACTATTTATTCGGAAGCTGACGTTTCGACCCATATAGCAGGTCTTGTTCAGGGCTAAGTATACAAGATACAAATGATTAAAGTAGTATATGGTAAAGATTAGTGTATGTAATATATTGATAGAGTAATATTTTTAATTTACTCAGAAGTACTTAATTTTTATTTTTATTTACTTTATTCCTGTTCTAAATTTCAATTTTTCATTTGTTGCTTAGTTGGATTTTAACATTACTTCTTTTTTAATGTATTGTACCTATCTGTTATTATATAATTCTGTCTTCCCTGGTGCGTATTTATACTATTGTCGAACGTCATCTGTCGTGAATCACTTTTGGAACTCGTTCCAACGGTTGTGGAATCCTATCAAACTGAATTAACCATGCGAACGTAGGGATCGTATGGTATTGACTAAATTTCGCTTATTCCAAGACTCGGGAGGACCTTGGCACAGATTTCGCGACAACGGCCTCGGTGACAGAACACACCTGGACTTGACCAACTCCTCTACTTATCTTCCGTATCGGTCAGGAAGCATTTATCCAGTCATCATTATTTATCTCAAAGCCTTATATGCATTATCTTAATTTGTTAGGAACATTATTATCCATGTTACAATTAATTCGAGTCTTGTTGAAGGTCACCCCAGTCCGCAATAGGAATAATGATTCACCACCCACTCGGTATTCATCAACATGGAGAATTTAAATTAATGCCGATTATATATTATGTCATAGTATTTGTATATATTAGACATGAACAGTTAAGTAACAACACTAATAATAAATATTTATTTTGTCGTAAAATTGTTTGGAGAAAACATCATATTTAGTGAAACTCTCAATATTGAGATTTATGTATATATGCTTATATAATATATGTTTTTTTTTTAGTCTTATCGTGGTCGATCAGTTAAATTATAACTATTTTCAAAAATTGGCGTATAAAGTCACTTTTCCTGACTACTTTAAGTCGTTTCTCAAAATATAGGATAAAATAATCTTCTGCCTCTATTCCTATACTTTGTTGTGATCATTTCGTGCTTCAGCTGAGAGGAAACAGGGTTTTAGTGAATTCTGATAGTGAATATTAGTTAAATATAACATTAGCGCTTCAACGATCAGAAGAAAATTTCAAAACATAAATTGTACTTATAAATTAACGAGGAAACGTTTTAAACTACATCACTAAATCAATATACATGAAAATGGTAACATAATCCTTCAAATACATGCTCAAGGGGGCTGAGAGTGACCACAAGAAAATCTTCTTGCACAACCCTTACGATAGAATCAGTAGAGGCTCTACCCTGGACTGAACCCAGTACCCTTCGTGGTTGTACCACTAGATATTATCATATCAAGTGATCAATAATTATGTTGTGTTTTAAACCGATTCTTTTCATGGTGCTAAGTTATATTGCTTCAATTATATCTTTGTAGCGACAAAAAAAAAAAAAAAAATGTATCGGCAAACATATTCTTTAATACAGCGTTTAACAATGTAGTCCAGGATCCGTGGTCCATTTTTGCACTTGATTAGTATCAAGCTGAATCTTTTTGAATAGCTTCGTTTCGATAAGACATTTATCGATAACAAGGTCATCAAAAATGATTACCAACCAGATGATTTTTTTTTTCACTTATATTGGAATTTTGTAGGACAAATTTAAAAAAAAAATAATTTAGATAATTATCTTGAGATTTAACAAAAAAAAACCCAGTTAGTAATAAATTTTTGAGAATCATCAAATCGACACATTTTATCCTTGCTACCTCTGTTAGCTATCACAATCGAGAATTTTCGCACAGGAAATTGTTGGGCGTCTTATCGAAACGAAGCTATTCACGAGGATTCAGCTTGATACTAATCAAGTGCAAAAATGGACCATGGATCCTGGACTAATAACATTCATAGCCATTAATACACAAACTACTGATTCAACCTATTCCTTTGGTCGTCATCTTAATTTAGATTCAATACACACTAGTATATTAAAAAAAAAATTGCTATAATTTTAATCCAACCGCAGTTCTGTAGGCCTAATAGACTCTGAGTTACGCCCCTCTGAAACCTTTTTTTCCCAAAAAGTCCAAATTTTAAGTTTTGGCCGACTTTCTTGAGGAACAACGACCGAAGGAGTGAATCTACGATGAAAGTCAAGGTAGTAAATATAATTAGCTTTAATTTAAACACAGACTAAAGCCTGTAGGTCTAACAGATTCTTAGTTACGCCCCTTTAAAAATTGGCCTTTTTTTTTTAAAGTCCAAATTTTAAGTTTTGGCCGACCTTCGTGAGCCGAAGGAGTGATCCTACGATGAAAGTCAAGTGAAATGGAGTTGTACTAAATTCAATTATCTTTAATTTGAGCACATAACCTTTAGTTGTTATACTTCGCTTGTTAATTAAAAAAAAAGGAAAATCGTGGGCGTGAAAAAATGACCAATTTTCAAAGAGGCGTAACTCAGAATCTGTTACAGCTACAGGCCTTAGTCTGTGATTAAATTGAAGCTAATTATATTTACTAACTTGACTTTCATGGTAGAATCACTCCTTTGGCCGGTGTTAAAATTTGGACTTTTTGGAAAAAAAGACCAATTTTCAAAGGAGCATAACTAAGAATCTATTAGACCTATGGAACTGCTTGATTCAAATTGTAGCAAATTTAATCAAATTTAAAATGGTTTCCTATGTTTTTTTTTCAAAAATGCACCGATTATGAGATACAGGCCAAAAAATGAAATAACTCTGAAAATTTCGAGATTTTTTGGCCACCAAAATTTTTCCCATCCGATTTTTTCGGTAGCAAACATGGATTTTCACTAGTCAGACATGCCCTTACAACATATCAAAAATGCAGCCCTCTTCAATTTATTGCAACCTTCAAGTACTTGGCCTTCAATTAAGGTTGTTTACAATTTTATAGAGGTTGGATGATCCTCGGGAGGGTCTCTGAATTCCACAGTGTCCATCCCGGTGGTTAACATATTGAATAAATTATCTGCCATAGCCAGATTTTAACTCCGGACCTACGGCACGGCAACTCAGCGCTCTACCACTAAGCTACCACGCTCCTTCTTTCTTAAAACAAGTTATGGGTTGTTATAACAATATTATAAAGCAATTTTTTAATTATTAATAATCGCTTACAGATAGACCGTAGTAGACAACTTATTTCATTGTTGTATACTAACCGCAGTTAAAGTCTTCTTTAAGATTTAGAGCGCCTTTTAAGTTATGCCCAAGACTTCTAACGAAGTATATCTTTTATGTTTCTATTTTATAAATAACCCAATACGAAGGGAGAAGACGTGGTGTAAGGGCAGAAAATAAATAATTTGCCGAAGGCAGCGTAGGCCTTTATAGCGGCAATAAATAAGCATTTCATCGCTACACGCTACCACTTTATTGGCGCATCTACTCGCTCCAACAAAGAGCGAATTTTCTATCTGTTCCATGAAATATCTCTTATAAATCTGCATTAATGAAAACCTGTAATTTACCTCCACAGAGGGTAAATTGCCCTTATCCCTCATATTTTATTCTTCTACTCTATAGTTTGTAATATGTACCTACTCTATTTTATCATGAAAGAATCTGTATCATTTATTACGGTTTTATTTAAATACTATTGTTTATGTGAGATTACACATATAACGCTGCTGAGAATTGTCATGCTCCGTACATAGTTTATTTATATGATTTTTCCAGTATCTTTAAACTGGATTTTCGGCCACTTAAAAAAATCGAATTTAATTGGAATTTTGCACCTCTCAAGAACCGAAAACAATCCAATAATCAAGACAACACAATAATACAGTTAGTTCGTCTCATTATCCTGAACACATAAATATCCTCATATCCGGAGACACGTAGTTTCTTTTGCTAAGTACAAAGGCATAGTATGCATGGCGTAATCTTTTTGACTAGGATATTGCAAATAAATACTATTTATTACTAGGAGTTTCGTACTATTTATTCTAGTCCGTAAAAAAAAAAATACTCAAAATATGGGAAATGTTATATCTAAAATAATTAATCCCGTTAAATTTGATATTGCATATAATATAATGATTAAACAAAGCCTTAAACAACAACTTTCCTCATGTAGTCGTTTTTAGTCATGCATCCTCCCGAGATTTGAGTCGTAAAATTCTTGTTGCGTGTTGAAACTAGCCAAGACCCTGCGTGTGGTGGTGCATAACGTTTGAAGATATTCATGAAATTATACAGAATTAATCACATAAATAAAACATGGACCTGAGTTAGCTAATTTCAACTAAAACATAGGTTGTAGAATTTTCGGATGGAAATAATATATACTCACAGGAAAAAAAAAATGAAACTCCATAGTTTTTAATAACAAATATATTGAATTTATATATATATATATATGTATAAAGTATGTATTATATATATGCAGTGGAGCGTCGATTATCCGAACTGGCCTTGCGGAAATGATATAACCAGGATCGCAATTGGCATTATCCTGGTTCCTATCCTGAAAATATTCTTCAAAATCCTATGAAATAATTTTGAAGAATATTTTCTTTAAAATTTGATGTCCTGAAACTATTAATTAATACCTTCTATTTACTTAAAAAAATTGGAAGCTTAGCTCCCATGAAGAAACCATATGTTGGTTGGAATTATCCTTTCTTTAAGAGAATTTCGGTTATCCGAACTTTTGATTATCCGAACCACATCTGACGACATTAGTTTGGATGATAGACGATCTAATGTACATTTCCTCCAGCGTAATAAGGCTTGATTTTTATATATGATTGCTATATTACTTCCATATATGCATTTATGGTAATATCATATATGGTATTTTTAAAGTTATTATATTTTAAGAATACTTACTTTAATATACTGGGTGGCGTGTTGAGCGCTGAGTTCCTACGTTGAAATTTAATCCATCTGTGGCAGAAAAATTATTTAATCCGTTAAAAGCCACGAGGGAAGCATTTTGGATCTACATGTCCCGGGGCTCTTCCAACCTTCATAAAGATGGTACTCTTAATTGGGGGGAAACCTGCCGGTGGAGCATGATCTCGGACTAATCACCTCTCTGCAGAAACGTTCTCCCAGAAACAGTACAGTCTCTACCATGTGTTGATCCCAAGCACTGTAGTGGTACTGTTTTTATTTTTTTTAAAACAATACTGCTCGTGAATCATATAATATTATACGGTGTTATTTTAAACATTACCTTACTTGAAGGATTCGCTTTTTAAAGCAATTTGTTTTTTATAAATGTAATGTGCCGTTTTTTCGGTTCCGCTCTAATCCTCCTAATTAAGAACGACCTTACAAAATATTTTCTCTTGATCGGTTTTCTATAAAGAAATTTATCTAAAAATTCTTAAATCTGCGCCCATAAACCATGGAGATTCTTTAAGGAAAATTTAGGATTAGAACGCAATAGGAAAAATCTCCAAAAGCAAAGTCAAAAACAAAAGGCTTAAGTCTCAAAAATACATAAAAGAACTAATCAATTCAGACATCATCAGACACATAAAATAAAAATTATATCGGAGAAGAAAAAGTGCAGCACTATATTTTCAGACGAAAGTAGAATATTCATGCCTATATAAATATATACTATATAATACTACATAATATATAAATAATAAAAAATATGCTGATTTAAGATTTGAGGCTCATTTGGTAATTAAAAATTATGTATTTGGTGATGGAAAAGACTATTTCTAGTGGGTGCTCACTAGTTTTTAACAAGATAGTTGTATTATTAGGTGGTTTTAATTTTAATGGTTTTAATTTCTATAAATTGGGTACCCAAAATAGGGGAACATCTGGCGATTGAGCATGATCCTAGGGTAAATAACCCCTGCACAACCTTTATCTAAGAAACAGTACAGTCTCTACCAAGTATTGATCCGAAGACCCTTTATGGGTTGTAGTGGTGCCGTTTTTTTTTTTGTGTTTTTTTTATAACGTATTGATTGAAAGTTCTAGAATTGGAAAAAATCCAGGTCGAACTTATTTTATAGGAATTGCAATGTCAACTCCTCTTTGTATCTTTTCCGCTAAGCCGTTTCGGATAATTGGCGTTCATTTAATAAGTACTCTACTGTATTTACTGTACATATCGATGTACTCTCAATTTATTTATTGTGATATGTAATTGATAAAAAGCCTAGCGATTCCGAAAGTTCGACGCCGACAGGGAGCAGTTTGGATTTAGCTTGCGGAGCAACAAGAGTGAGACGGACCTGTCTCGATCCGCTTTGATTACTTCTCTTTTTCAGAGTGTTTAATTACAATAGAGTTTTTTTCTTATACACCTGCCTTTGCCAGGAAGAAGTCTTAGGCGACTTGTTCGAGAAAGAATAATATTACGGAAACAATCCCCTTTATTTGCAACAAGTTCATAGTTGTCCATAGTTTTCGCCTTTAATTTACGTTAGATTATGAAACATTCTAATTTTTTAAAACTATTTTATCTTAGATCTATCAAATTCAATTTCTAAACTATTACATAACGTCGATTTTAATGTTTCAATATGAGTTACATAATGTCGATTTCAATATACCTGTTCAATCTACACAAATGAAAGATGTTTGTTCTAGATAGAAGAAACCGAGGTCACTTGGCCATAGGTGGGGTGAATTATTCGTTCTGCTGAGTTGAACTATCAAATAAAACAATGAGATTAATAATTAAAATATTTGGTTTCATTTTTCCGTTTAACGTCACTTTATATTCTGCTATGGCTAATCGTACTATTGCGGGAGTCCTAAAGTTTGCCTATCCGAGTTTAATTAGCATAGGGATCTTTATTGAGCAATATATAATAGGTTGTTATGCTAATCACTTCACCACTGGTGGAATAAAGGGACATATAAACGAGTTATGGTATTAGTAAATTATGATGATACGTAGTGAAACTAATTAGTTAATAGTTAGGAGAATAGTAAATTACTTAGTAAGCAAAGTTGTACGAATGAGGAAAATTATGAATATTTGCGTGTTTCTGCTCAACTGGATATATATACCGATCATTTTTCTATAACAATCTGGCAGACAAAGGTAGAAAATTACCTGCGCAGTAGTTGCCTCGGGCTGACCGCTCAGATTTGTGACAACATTTCTCTCACTACTTTAACTCTTTTCTCTCGCCGTTTGTTTCCTTCGTTGGTATAATTACAATATAATAAGCTTTTATTATATGGTTAAAAATTGTACGGCTTTAGTTATACTCGTGATGTGGTCATTGGCTCCCCCCTTTTCGATACTGTCTATTGCCTATTGAATTACTGATATTTTGTTAATATGTTGGTAACCATCATACTTCCCCACCACCGCCTCCTATTTCGCATCGGTATGTTTTCTAAACTCTCGGACAATATTATAAAGAATTGCTCAAAGTATTATTCTGAACGATCTAGTTTGTTTCTGTAAATATGATACTGTTGTTTCTCTTATAAATCATACTTACAGCATATACTAAACACTATTAATAAAACATATTGAAATGGGAAAGGTAAATAGAGACCTTACATAAATGTTAAGCTAGTGGAAAAATTCCAACGAAAAGGCCTCAAGTCTCCAAACTAAAACAGGAAATGAAAATATCTGTCCAATATTTCGCTTATACCATACTCTAGGGTAGTTGCATTTGAGCCTTGGTGGTGGTGGGATGTTTCTTGGGTGCATTATTCATGGTTTGCTTTGCTGTTATTCTCTTTCTACCCTGAGGATGCCTGAATAGGCGAATATTGGACAGATATTTTCAATTTCTGTTTTTAGTAGAGACTTAAGAGCTTCTCGTTGGAATTTTTCCACGGTCTTATTAATAAAACATTTTCATACAACTAATTCCTTTCCAACTCTTTTGGTTTTATATTTATATTCGTAGTGAAGAGGTAGGACGCCTAACGGTGAAGCCATAAATGGTGATATTATACCATCTGCTCCAGAGGGGGGGTGTATTTAAGATAAGGGGTTAAGAGATTGTAAAAAGGGACTTAATACGAATACTGATTGTGTGCCAGTTATTTCAGTCATATCCGTCTTATCAGTCCATGTGGGCATGGTCTTTTTGAAAACTGGGTTCCGCCTACGATTTGTGATAAAATCTTTATTTCTTACCTTAATGGATAAAGTTCGATGTTAAATGATAATTAGCATTTTTATTTGTTAATATATTTTTCCTCCAAGGGTTTCCTCAGATTGAGGTTTCCTTCAACCAAAAATTTCCTTTAATTCATGTTTCCACCTTTTTCTGTCTTGTATATCTTCCTGCCTCAGACCATGGCCGTGCGTACTTTTCTCAATGCCTTCTAACCATCTTTTTCGTGGTCTTCCTCGCCGTTTCCTCACTTCGGCACTCCAATTGAAAATTAAATTGGGCAAGCTTTCTTCCTTCATTCTTCTGAGTTGGGCATACCATTCTAATCTTTTTTTCTCTATATTTCGGAGGACGTTTTGTTGAATTTGCATCCGTTCTCTAATTTTGGCATTAGTCATTCTTTCTAGTCTGGATACCCTGGCAGCTCTCCTCCAATAGTCCATCTCAGTAGCAATTAGCTTTTTCCTTATCGTCCATGTCTCTGCTCCATATAGCAATATGCTTTCAACTACGGACTTGTGTATGAGCTGCTTGGTATCTTTCGTCATATTGTTGATCCAGAGGACCGAGTTAATCATTCCAATAGCTTTGAGGGTTGTAATTATCCTTTGTTTCATTTATTTTTCCGATGTTCCATTCTTTTCCAGTACAGAATTAATTAAAATTATCCAATCGTTTTATGACATTTCTTTCAACAACGAGGTCCTCCTGATCATATAATTTTTTTTTTGTATTTCATCTTGTCCGGTTTGTTATTATTGTGTTCTAATATTTAAAATTCTCTTTTTTATTTAATATATTTTCAGATTGATATCAGAAATATATTATTACTGTTAGCAATTCTAAAACTGAAATGATGAAATTAAATCGCGTTTATAGAACTCCTTGACGATTTATATTTTATATAAAAATAATTAAATCTGCCTTATCAGAATATTTATATACCAAGAAAATAAATAACGTTACTCGTTTGAATTTCCTGCTTCACAAATATCTGATTCTTATCTTGACCATCTAAGGACTTAGTCTTGTTAAAAAAAAAATAATATGCTCTGAATAATCCTGGTTGTATATATATATATTTTTCAATTAAAATGTCTGAACTTATTTATTGATTAATATTCGGAAAAAAAAGTAGATCACTTTCTCTTTCTCACGCTAATAGTATTCCACGGCTATATATAAATTGATGCTTCCGGAAACCGAACAAAGAATTTCTTGACTTTTTTAAAAGCTAATTCTGGTTCGATGATTCACAACAAGAGTTTATTATTATTTATTTATTCGATTCTTGGCTCTTCAAGAAATTTTTATAGACATATATAACGAATAAAATTGACTTACAAAAAAAATGTCTTTATTATACTTTCGACCGTCTGATGAAGAATCATTCGAAACCTGAAAGTTCCTAGCGTTAACTGCTTTTAACTTCATTTCAATTGGCATTTATTGGAAGGTATTAAAATTATTTTTTACTCATTAACAAAATTAAGTATTACAATTAAGAAGAAGGATATGTACTTTTCTGTACTATTACAACCCATGAAGCGTCTTGCGTCGCAGAGACTGTACTGTTTCTTGATCAACAGTTGTTCAGGGAGATGATTTGAAAATTATATATCACTAATTTTCGGTAATAAAACTCATAGTAGGAGTAATCAAAGTTAATGTTGTGTTAACAAAAGTATTGGGATGGCACGGGACAATTGGTGTTAATGAGATACGAGATTGTGTATTTGTGTATTGTGACAAAATTTTCGATAATTTTTTTGAAAAGTCTTCGTTTTTCTCATAGAGTCGAAAAAATTACCCTAGAGCAAGGTATCTACAGGTTGCAAGGTTATATTAGATTGAGTGGAGAAATCGTAAAGATAACTTTCTAACAAAATCGGGAGATCAGTATAACGAAAATAGTCTCGGAAAGAAAAATAAATTGACAAAACAATGACATGATTTATCTAAAATTGTTGGTTCTTGTTTATATTTCGTTTAATTTAATTATTATATCGATTAGATACTATTATTTACATTTTATGCAATACAGTATTATATTTAGAGAGACATTTATGTACGGTTTTTTCATATGTACAATATAGATAGGTGCAAATACTACTTGACACTAAATCTAAGGCATCCGTAATAAGCCCCTACATTTCGTTCGGTGGCATATGTCACTCTGACCTTACAACCTCTCGTTCAGAAATTATCAGAAGTGATACATAATGTATGTGGTGCCGAATTGACATTACATACTGAACATAACTACAGCTGGCAAAGGCGTGGACTGGACAGAGGTACAGGGCATTGGCATCCGTAGAGACACAATACACAATGTACATTGTACTAAATATCACCTTCGCAGGATCACTATTATAGATAAGAAGGGAAAAAAACAATCGGATCTCGCACATCTTGACCCATCGTTAAAGTCTCCACGTGTATGCCCTTAACATCTCTTGAACGGCCATGGATTTCAAGTTAAACGTTTCGCTTAACATTTTCTCCTTTTTATTTCGAGTACCGATTTAAAATTACCCAATGATTAAAAAAATAAATAAAATAATTCCTTGAAATGTAATTTTGATAGTCGTACTTAGCATCTGTTATCATTATATAAATAAACCTGCACCACTACAATCCATGAATTGTCTGTTATTTTACTGAACACTATTCAATATTTTACTAAATTGGCTAATCTAAATTTAGTCTAAAATGACCAGATATTTGTGTTTTTTCAAATTTATAGTCGCTATCCACCTTTTTTTTTAAATATAAGGGTGTATTTTTTTCGTTTTTTCAATCTCATTTCTAAATTAAAATATTTTTTTTTTAAGGAGAATATCTTTAACTTTTTTTATTTTTGAGTATCTCCTTCCTATCAATATGCTTCCTGTTCAATTGATCACTATTTCTAATTATAAAACTTATTTGGTTTTATCTAAATCTAAAAAGGTCATTAACTCTTTTTATATTTTACAATTTTCAATGTTATTAAATTAAATAATTTTATTAATTATTATTAGTTTTTATTTACATTTAAAATCACTAATTAGGGGTATTATTGTTAAAACTAGAAACATTTTTGATTGTTTTTGTATATGTTTTATTAATGCAGTTTTAATAATGAGATATTTCTTTCTGTTGTAGGTTAGATAATTTTTCTTTAATTGAGTGTTGTCATCGATAACAGCGTTTATGTGAGTAAAGTTGGAATATCATCAATATGGAATATGCATGCACTGTTATTATTGTAATAGGAAAGAAGCTCCGTTATTTTTTACATTTTTGTTAACAAAAAGAAAATATTGTTTTTACGAGCTCGGACGATTGATAATTCAGAAGATGGGGGTATGTAAGGTATCAAATAGACGTTAAATGAGGTCAAGGAGGGAATCCAGTGAAGGAGATAGTTAAGGAATTTCTAATTAAGGTAGCTTCAATATTGAAGTTTTTTTTTCTTCAGATTAGTCTGGTGTTGGGCTTCACTTAACCTTTGTAAAGTATCTTCAATTAAGGGAAAACCTGGTGGGTGGGTGTGATCTCCTCCAAATAACCATCCTCCATAACTGTTAGCTTATAAACAGTTGAATCTCTAACATGTACTAAACTCTCCGTGGGAGATAATTTATTTAATCTGTTGCAACCTGAGAAGGATCCTGTGGGATCTGAAGACCTTCCTTGAAATAACCTTAATTGAATGAAACCTGGCAGTTAATCGTGATCTAGGAAAAATCAGCTCCTTTTACTACCGTTTTCCTAGAATAGGAGCAGTCTTTATTATGTGCTGAACCCAAGACACTTGGTGGTTATAATGGCGTAGGTTCAAGTGGTATTTCTTTTTAGATTTAAAACAAAGATATACAAAAATCGAAAATGAATTGCATTTCTCGTGACCATTTTACTTTCAATGAATAGCTGGAGTTTTAGGTCTCAAGAATTGTGTAATCCTCTTTCTTTGAAACTACTGCGTAAATAAAAAAATAATTAAATAAATAAGCCTGTATAATTCCTACCCTTGAATGGTTTCAGGTACAGCTAACGGAAGGGAACTACAATGTTTTTAAACCCATGTTTTTACAAAGTGGTTAATAAGTTTTCCACCAATTATGTGTACACAATTTGTAGAGGCTGCGTGAGCTCCAGGAAAAATTATAGTCTCAATTGTGTACGGAACCCAAGATCTTCACGGGTTGTAATGTTACAGTTTTTATTTTATATATATTTTTTATAGTTTATATATATATATATATATATATATATATATATATATATATATATATATATATATATATATATATATACATAATTATTTAGTGACTGGAATAGTTCTCTTGATTCTTTATAAGTTATGTCTCATGTTTATTGTAATATCAGCAATCGTACTTTTTACTTTTTTTTATTGACGGAAAATTTTTTTTATGGGGTCTTCACAAGTCTTTGTGGGACAGTATTTATATAAAAAAAAAATTCTCTTCTCTCCCAAGTAAACCATCAGGAAATAGTACTGATATTCTTAAAAGAAATATCATTGTTTTTAGGAGCATTGACCCTATTCCAGGTTGGATACGCACTTTTACCGGAGAGTTTATGGAGTACTCAAGCCTTCACTATTTTTCGAGACCTGGAAAACTTTCTGGGAAATACTCAGCGGGAAAGTAGGACTTAGGAGTGACGACCACGCAGGGCGGCCTACGTCCAGCCCTGGTTCACTTACATAGTCCCAACCTAAAAGTGACCTGGACATCTGCTAGGAATTACCGACCGGTTGGCCATTCCTGAAGCTGCTAATGATCGAGATTCTGCTTAATGCGCGTCAATTCGACGGGGGAAGCTTAGGGTAGAAGATGGCTTGATTACAACCGAAGCGAATCCTCTAAATCCTTTTCGAACTGTTAATTTGTAGTTAAATGGTCTTCTAAATTATACGTGTTTGCGAATTCTTCTTGGTTGAGCCATCGCAATAATATTGTATTTTTTTTTTTTTCAAAACCTTTTATTATTCCTGGGGTTGAACTGAAAATGATTTATTCATGGACTACTTAATTTTTTTTTAAATATCTATAATATTCATCTTGAATAATATTAGTTGATCTTATATATATTGGGAAGAAACGGAAGTTTTGACCCACATTGGAGGTCTTCTTTAGTGCTAGATAGATAAGGTGCAAAAAAATTAAAATGAGAAAGAAAAATTGTAAAGAATAAAATAGAAGAAATTATTATTATTATTTTGGCTCTACGGTCTAGCAAGAACCCGGGCCTCCACCACCACAGTCAACCAATCTACGCGGTGACATCCTCCTCCAGTTTTGTACACCCAGCAGTTTTAGTTCTTCGACATCATCCAGACACCGCCCGGTTTATCATTGAGCATTCCCTTTGGTATCCTGTGGTCTGGCAGTCTTTCCACGTCTCCCATCCATCTCATTCTGGCTTTCTTTATCAACGCCACCATGTCATGCCATTAAAAATAGATAGAATAGAAGCGCTATAATTAAATAAAACTATTGGAGTAAATCGTAAACCAAATCATGGATGATTTAACTTATAAAATAGTATACTGGCGTTATAACTAGAATTACAACAATGGGATATGAGTACTAACAATAATGAGTAGAACATAAGTAAGTTAATTGCATTTATCATCATTTTATCAATCAATGTATTTTAAATAATACATCTTATTTTATTATTTAAATCATCGGTACTTTTGTATCTTTTTTACATTAATAGTTTGTATTATTTTATCCTTCCCATTTTTTCTATTTCATTTTAATTGGATCCTCACACAGTAGAGCTTGAAGCAATGATGCTGATTTATTTAATTTGTTCGAACCTTGCCTATCCAGCCCTGAAGAAGACTTGCCATTTTGGTTGAAAAGTCATTTTCCAAAATAAAGGGTCCAGGTTCATCACTATATATGAAATTATTTCTTTAACCCGAACTACTTTCTTCCCCGATCTCTATAAAAGTTAAGATTACTGAGATCTACATATAGTGTAAACAAAATGTAAAATAGATAATAATAATAATAATCTTTGTTTTATTTTTTTTCCTTCTTTCTTCTATGTACATTAACAAATAATGAAAAGAAAAAAGCCCTTCTTTGGTCATAAGCCTCTCCCAATTCGTCCCAGTTACGCCTGTTCCATAATGAAAAAATAAATATCCACTTTTTCTTAACTGAATGTTTTCTCCCTTTTTTCTTACTTCAGATAATCTTAGAATTTTTATATTTGAATTAAACATAGCGTTTTCTAGTTCTTCTATTCTCCAGTTGGCTAATACATTTCTAACGCTAAGTGTGGCTATTTCGAATTTTTGAAAATGTTATTTTGGGAGGTTTAGGTCATAATTCCCCCTTGCTGACCAAACATTCTTGGGAAAGTGAGTTCGGTTTATTGTCCTTTTCGATGCCTTTTTTGGTTAACTTTGGTTTTTCTGTCCAATTTGTATGCTATTTGCGAATCCTTTGGCTTTTGAAATTCGTTTTTGAAGCATCCAAGTCTTTATTAACACTCTCCTCCAATATTCTTTCTCCATGAGATTTCAAGAATGTATCTAGGCTGTTTAGTACTTTGATGATGAGGTTTTGCTTCCTTTGGCTTTTTGTCCTTCGGTTTTTTCACTTTTTCTTTACCGACTGCTCCTTCTTTTCTTCACTTCTTTCTTTCCTTTCTCCTTTCTTTCCTTCTAGGGTGAACAAATTATCATTTATTAATAGTTTGTCGTATCTCAGGGTAGCCTTGTTTCCTTTCTCCCAGTGGGATTTCATAAATGTAAATAAAATAGATAAATTACATAAATTCAACATAACTACGAGATACTAATTGATAATATTCTCTCACACCTTCGTGGCCAGGAGTTTAAGTGTATTAGAACGTGAACATTTTTTATCTAGGTAATATTAAAATGTTCATAAATATACTAGCTATATATGCTAATGCTTTTCTTGATACTTCTGCCAAGGTCATCCCAGATATAAAAATATAGTTTGGAAAATAACTCGAGTGGGAGTCTTAACCTCGATATTTCTGTTTTATTGAGATATTCGGTATAGATTTTTATTGTTTTTGTTTTTATACAACTCTTTAACAACTGACACCAAGGTTTAGATGCCTGATAATATTAAGGTTTTCGTCTGGAGATGGGATATTCAACAAATTGATTACTTTGAACTGTCGTCAGTATATTATTTTAATGCTTAACTCTGTATTAAATGTTGTTTATTTTTTTTATTTTTTGGAAAAGTGTTTTTTTCATAGCTATTCTATAATAACACATCAGTTTTTCTGTGTCATTTGTCAAAAAAACTTGGTGAAATGTGTAAAAAAATATTATTACATATTTTATAAGTAAGACCTTCATACCTGCAAACCAGAATTCGAGCAATGGTTAGTAGAGTTATAACTATCCGCTATATAAAAAAAAATAATTTGTTGTAATGACTTCATTTACTAAATTAAAGTTAGCGGGGCAGCTCAGGGTCTGGAGTGTAGGGTTATTGAGTTGATGATAAATTATTTATTTTTTTCGAATCCGGAGGTCTGGATACTCTACTGGGGCTACCTCAGTCCCTATACAATGGGTTTCCTTAATTGGGAGAAAAATGGAGGATGATATCGACCAAACCACCTCGCTGCGCAACCGTTTGTCTAGAAACAGTACGGTCTCTACAATGTGCTGAAATTAAGAACCTATTTTTGTTACAGAAGTACAGGTTCTTTTATTTATTTTACATAGTATACACTTCTTGGTTACTGTTAGTATATCTCATGTATACGCTTATTATATGATAATGTAGAAAAAGGACATGTTGTCTATTCTTTTTGACTGTTTACAATCTTTGTGACTTTATGGCGTCTCAGCTTCTATACCAATATTGATAATGAGACATTAGGTTTTGTTGACATTTCGCCTCACCCGGAAGATGATGTAATATCAACGTCCTCCTCTGGTATCCGAATTCCCGATCTACATTTTGCATACCTGTCAACCTTGAGGCGGCAATTAAACCGAAGAACGCATGAAGTAACTTATGAATATCAATTGATAATTAGTTTAAAAAATACATTGACAACCTTTACATTATGATATTAATATAATAATTATGATATTATTATATAAGGGAGATTGACAACTGTATCTTAAATAGTTAAGATCAATAAACATCACTTGAAATAAATTGTTTTAAAACGTATCTACTTTCAAGGGAATCTCAATTTTGATTGGTATAAATAAGATAACAATAATTATTAGTATTTTATTATAACTTGTATACCTTTGCGAGTACATTCCTATTACTTATATCTACAGCCCCGGTGAGTAAGTGATTCACTACAAAAATAACTCGATTCTGCATACGTAAGTACAAGAAACTCATTTTGGAGAAAATTAGACTTACTTAACCACTTATTCACCGGAGCTGTAGATATATTTGCCTCCTTTACGTATTCGAACAATTAGTAATATTATAAAACAATACAGTTTATTCGTTCAAATATTAATAATGATGATAAATTTAAAATTATTCTAAAAGTATGAACCGACTAGTATACTTGTCAACTATTGTACCCTTGCGGGAACTTGGTAAAAACTATAACGATTATTTAACTCTAACTTTAATGATTTAAAAGTTAAAAAATAATTAAAATTTAAAACATAAATTTTAATGATTCGTAATTATTCTTGGGAACAATAAAACAATGTCATTTTATTAGTCATCTGCTCAGCTTGTAAATATCACTCTGTTTAAAAATGAAGCTAATACAACCATTTACTATAAGTATTATTCAAATTTATCTTTCAGGGTAACTAAAAAGTTTTTGTATATTTTCAACACGATATGACATTATCATGTCCACAAGATTTTTAATTTGACTAACCGTAAGATGTTTTGCAATAAACATAACTTTTTTTAAATTTTCTTATTTTTAATGGAAGGATTTCAATACCGCCATTACAATACGAATGCTTTGTTTTACCAATACCCAAATTTTTAAATTTGTTTTACTCCTTTGTAACTTTCAAATATCTCTATTGAAAAAATAGGTTTTTTTAGTTATGAAATCGTTCTTTTGAAGGAGCTAAACCTCTACATAGGTATGTATAAATAAAGCTATAAATTCTAAACGATGAAAATATTTACATTATTAAATATAACTTATGTTACATTAGGTCGAATTGTTTTGAATATAATCTTTTAGACACTGAAGCAACTAACAAAGCCTTACTTGTCTCTTCGGCAGAAGGGTGGTTACAGGAGGACTCTGAGGTTATAGCGTTATCGCTAAACAAGATTCTGTTCTTTATTTTGCTAGGTACCCTTCGCGTTGGAACCTCCCTTGAGCTTATTCTGATAATTATCAGTGATGATCTCGTATTTCGACCTTGAAATATTTGTGTAGGCTGCCTCTGTTTATTGTGTTTGTATCTCCTTTAACAGTCAGCCGACCGAAGGATACGTTGTTACCGACGTCCGCGCCTTTTTTAGGTCTCAGAAACTAATATTTGAAAAATTTCGTTTGCACATAGTAGTCAGGGCACGTTATACGGAAAAAATTTGTCCGGGTGGAGGTCAAAATATTTTCTTATATAGGGAGAACTGTTTATTTGGATCAGGATTTGACACAAGGCAGAATTGTTTCGCGATAACATTATAACCTCAAATTACAGCTATAACCTTCCTCTTGAAGAAGACAGCAGGGTTTGTTAGAGGCTTAAATGTAAACAATTCTACCTTATGTAACATATTTATATTTAATATTGCAAATATTTTTAGCATCTAGAATTTCTATATTTAATTACATATACCTACCTATGTATACAATGAAAGAAATACATGGTTTAAGCTTTCCTGATACCTAAGTAATTTCTCGCAAAATTTATGTACGAAACTGTTGTTATGAATTTAAGATAAAGATTTAGCTCTTACAGAAGAAAAATTTCATAACCCCAAAAACCTAATTTTTCAATAGAGGTATTAGGAAGTTACATGTGAGTAAAATAAAATTTTTTAAATAAAAAAAAACTTATAAAAAACAAAATCAGTTATACATTTAGCTGAGTGTGAAGAGCTTGGAGTTATTGAGCTGTAGCTCCAGGGCTCGAATCTGAGTCAAATAAATGATTTAATATATTAACAGACATAGATTACGACCCTGTAGGATATGCAGACAAGTCTTGTCCAGCCTCTCAAACATGGGTACCCTTTTAATTGGGGTATCTGGAGCGCCATCACCGCCAAATCACCATACCCTAATATGTACTGAGCCCAATTAGAGATGAGAAGTACGTGAACGAACTAGTTTATTGAACTATAAAGAGCGCTCTCTGTTTTGGTGAACTATAGTTCCTTTTAGTTCACACCACTCACCAGCTACCACACACTCGGACAGGGGACCGTCGGTGTCTGACCTACGATCGGAAGACGAACTATTGAACTAAGTGAACTAGTTGAACCTTTCTAGTTCATTTGACCTTTCAGTTTCTCCCCCTTTTTCCATAGTTCAATTCCTCTCTTAATTTAGTGCATTTTTAGTTCTTTTAAACATGAACTATGTAGTTTATTTGAACTAGTTCATTACAATGATCTATCTCAAAAGGAACGATTCAGTGAAAGGAACTACTTTGCCCACCTCTACCTTTCATGGTTTGAAGTGGTACTGGCTTCTGAATGTAATACCACAGGTCTCGATCCGATCAAATTCTAATTTCGTGAATTCGTTTTAACTTAAACTTAGAACAGTTCATCAGTAAGGTGGTATAAAAATAACAAATATATCACATATTTAACTTTTTTTTATTAGGTTTAAAAAAAATACCTCTTTTCCTTTCTTTATTGAAAATGAAATATTAGAAGGAGTGAAAATATTAGTTTCGTATTATTAGTGATACCATCGTTGTTGTTAATCGTAATATATAAATACATCAATATTGGTTGCTCTCTCGAGTCGGAGACCAGTTGTGCCTTAAAGTGAAAATAACCTCTTTGGACAACTGGTGACTTAGTATCAGTACAGTCTCTGCCGTGCACTGTCCCCAGTAAGGTTGTAGTGGTACAGGTACTTATATCTACAGCCTCGGTGAATAAGTTGTTAAGCCTAATTTTCCCCAAAATGAGTTTCTTGTACTCAAGTACGCGGAATCGAGTTATTTTCGTAGTGATTAAGGGGCCAAGTAAGGTATTGGCTTGAAAAGGAGTTATTGTTTATGTTACAACTCCATTTCAAGCCTAAACTACGAGAATGGTACGATTCCGGCTATCTGAAAGCAGTTAACTCTCTCTGGGCAAAATCCGACTTCACAATGGCTGTAGATATAAACAAGCCTGGATTTGATCGTTAATTTACTGACCGGAATAGTTTCCTCAACTCTTCATAAGTTATTATGATAGCTCTCGATAGCTACTAGAATGCGACAGGTGAAGATCCATGTGGAAGATATAGGTTTTTATTGAGAAAGCGGTGGTGCAGCTCCTGGCTAGCATTGAACTAGACCAAACATGGAGGGGCCTTGTCCGCCTAAGGCCTTTTACAGGATCTGAGTCACTCTTAGCTCAGAAAGAATTTCTACTTATTCCTTTAATCTTATGACGAATTAAACACATGTGTATTTATTTACAATGTTTGTATATCTATTACAAAGAGTTGTGCATGCATATCTGTACCTCAGAGGTAAAGGACATCGTGTCACATTTCCCATAACTTTTTATTGGTACATGTTCCGCAGATTGTCGCTTCGAATTGAATTACAAGTTTTAACTGTTTATTCGTTTAATTTTTAATATTTTTCAAAATAAAAGTTATTGTGAGCTTTTGTATGGAAAAGAGAATATAATTATGGGTAATGAGTAGATTTTGGTAATAATTTCTTCAAGAAATAAAAGTTTCTTTTATTTCGCAATATATATGATATATGTTTTTTGATACGTTTATTTCTAGATGAAATGATTACCGAAGTATACGTATAAGTGTAAGTATAAGTAAAGCGCATGATAACTTGTTTTTTTGGAAAATATTAAAAGGGGAACGAACAAAAAGTTAAAACTTGTTGTGACAACCTGCGGAATAATTACTGTTGTATTCGTTCAGAAGAGCCAGTTTCCCATAACTTTGACCTATTTAAAGTTATTTCTTAGTCACTTATAGAAATCACTTAAAGAAAATTATACCCATTTTTAATGGCATTGATAAATATTTGGAACTATTGATCATAGTATTTATTTATGACATTTAATTTAAAATACTTTGTGGATATGGTGTTCTTTATCTCAGGAGCTCAGATACACACAAAGGTACAAATACAAACATTAATGATCCTATTCTTCGTATCTTGGATCGTGTAGGTGTTCTAATATTCTCTCCTTTACGCCCTGTCATGCTAAGATGTTATTCACCGTAATGATAATTAGTTTGGTTTTTTTTTCTCTCGTTAATGACAAATCCTGTAATGCGTCATCTAAATACTTAGGAAGCTCCTTTTTAGATCCGTATCGCACCGACATAATAATAATAAAATGATCATTTAACATTCTTTTAAGTTCTATTGTAAGAAAGATAGAGTAGTTATAGATTTGATTTTCTTAGTTTAAGGATTAGTTAGGTGGAAAGAAGGTTTAATGATAATTTTTATAGTATACTCATCAAATCTGCGGATTCTCAGATTATTGATTATTTTTCTTTTAATGTCTTTTATTATTGTTATTTGATGGTTTTTTTTGTTTTGGTTTTTTGGCCTACTAAGGACGTCCTTAAACGTGGTTTCTCCAAAAAGGAACATGATTTATAAACACACTGCTACAAGGCATCTCCCAAATGCCAACACGAACTCGTAAAAATAGATCCGATATAGTAGACATAAAAAAATATATATAAATTACAATAAGGCGTAGGATTGTTTGGGAGCAGTGACCTTGAAAAGTAATAATAGGAGCTACACCTACTTGATCTTGCGTAAGTTCTGTTTATTGACAATAGCCCGGATTTCAGTGGAGGAAGCGCGGGATATGGGACGCCCCATATCGAGAAGGGCAGGGTCTGTATCATACCTTGGGTTAATTTAATAATAAACCATAACCCATGGGACCGTGAGCCCATATGGGTGCTTTTAACTGTCAATAGAATTGCTATGGCAATGCCAATGAAGTCCCCTTTAATGTCAATACAGTTATCAAATAAAATCAGGGATGTTATTAAAATTGCTGCAATTTAACATACTTTAGAATATTTCATTATATTGAAATGTATAGTTTGCCGAAAATATCACACTTCTTGTATTAAATTTCAAATTTTCTATTTATTGCGGAGTACTTTGGAGCATTGGAGATCCACTAAGCAATCAAATTCTTCTCGTATTCGATCCTTGCAAACCAAAATCCTCAATGCTGCTTACTTTGTTACGAACAAAGCAATCTATAATGGCCTTAATGTACCATTTGTTGCTGATTTGGCCCGAATCTGATATAAATCTTTTCATGACAAACTTCATTCCCACTCAAACCCACTATTCTCAAACCTAGCTACCGCTTTTTTTTCTTAAAGCCTTATGCTAAGGTTTTTAATTTGCTTTATATGTTTCTGTATCTAATTTGTGTGTGTTTATTATTTTTAAGTTGAATATTTTTGAATTAATAATGGATGATTACTATATATCAAATAGAAAAAAAAACTACGTTCCATGAATGATAGTGGATTCATTACTTGGTAGGGACCATACTGTATCCATGTACGATTAAACAGTTGTGCAAACAGCTGATTTGTCTGGGATAACGCCCTTCAGCCGGGTTTTCATCCACTTCGTGTATCCACTTTATAAAACTAAAGAGTGAACCTAGGAGTGTCTCTAGGTCCTACAGAGTATTGTAAACTCAACAAGTAATTCATAAGTCAAAGCCGGTATCAAACTTGGATTCCTGAGATCAATATAGTTACTTAAAATTAAAAAATGCTTTTTTGGGCGTAGCTAATTCCTGCATGTGGTTACCGCAACAGGCGAGTATTGAACAATTGAGTATTGATGTATAATCTGGAAAGTTATGTAGAAACAAACAATTGAGGCAATCATTATTTTTTTATTGTTTATGTTTTTCTAAATAAAACCTGTTTCTGAGAGAATCAACGAGTTCTTCCCGGAGCTGTCACACGATCCTCCCACACTCCCATTCTTCGAAGGCGAGTGCTTCACGATCTTGGTTCCGAGGAGATTGAACCGGTTTCACATAAGGGGCTTCAAAGTGTGATGTATTTTCGTTATTTTGCATTCGTTTATATTAGTATTATATATTTTATATTTGTTTATAAATTGAAGGGTTATAATTTTATTATACCATATTTAATACCTAAGAGACGAGAGATAATGTTTCTTTTTTTTTATACCTCTTTGGCAGCTGCTATAAAATAAATTTAATATAAATTCTGTCAAGGAAGTCAAAGTAATGCCTCCTGGAATTAAATAATGTCGACTATAAAATGTTATGAATATATTAAGACACAGATTGGCTTTATTAATTTACAGATACGTAAAATAAATTATCCGTGTATTAGGTTCAATTTATTTTTATTTTGTAGAAACTTTTAAAAAAATTAATAAATTAACACAATGCATAGGAAACAATACTCATAGAGTGATTTCAATATTTGTTTAAGGGATGGAAGACACCCTTGTAACAAAATTAAGTGGAAGAAGATTTTGAGATTTTTATTTTAATTTTCTTCTAAATTAGGAAGGTTCTTCATTGAAAGTAATATTAACTTAAAAACTAGCAGTAGTTTACATTTTTTTACTTCTTTGTTTTTATTTAAAAACTCAAAAAACCTGGACCAATGTTATCCTTTGAAGGGTCACGGACTCAGTATAGGTTAGAGACTGTACTGTTTCATGCCATATGTTGTGCAGTGATTTGGCACGCTCTAGTGTCAGAGTTTTCTTCGAATTAAACGTAACCACTATAGATGCTGGCTGAGTCCATGAGGAGGAAGGATATGCAGATCATACAGGAACGATCTACGTCCCGCTCAGCCGTTCTTTAATTAATCTACTACAACCAGCCTCGTTATAATGTTTAGATTATTAAATGCGTATTAAAATCTTTTTTTGAACGTATGAAAATACATATTGTAAACCGTTATTTATGTAGGACTATAGAAGAATTTATTTCGTTGTTTTGAAACAAACACTGCCTCCACCGATCCTGATTTGCACGCTTCAGGGTTGAAGCACCTGCAGAGCATTCGAGAGCTCGGTGGGCGGCGACTTATCATTGCCCACACAGCACATGTCACTCCTTGTTGCCGAAGGAGGACCTCCCTCCTCTGAGGACTGGGTGAGCCCGAGGAGGCCTCCAAGGTCGAGCGCCATATGGTCGTAATTACGTAAATATCAACGCGTCCTCCCAAGGTCGGTGAGGGCTGGGGTCATTGGGACGCTAGGAGGGGATCTGGTAGTGCTGGTATGAGTGGTGTAACGTCAACGTGAGTTGCTATGCCGAAGGTTCAAATCCGGCTGTGGTAGTTGTCTTTTTCCTAAACTATAATAGTCCACACTCGATATATTTTTGACAGCTACTGAAAACAACTGTACAGAAGTTTCCATCCAGGTTTTATTAATGTCTTTACTGCTCACCTTTGGTGGCATGTTGGCTGATTTTTAACTGAAACATTTAGGTTTTTTAACTAAATGCTCATTAAATCTATTTTAATACAACAAATTTAATTGACTTATTTTTGTACGAGGTATTCATATTTTGGTATTTTAGCTCATTTTTAATGGCTAAATTATATATTTAATTACCTTTCATCTCATTTAAAAATTCATACATGTTTCTTGTTAACAGTTTCTCTAAAAATTCTTGTACTGTTTATTCTATAAATATACCTATAGTTTTAAATACTATCTTTTCTGCTGTTTGATATTGAAAACAATCCTCTCATTTCACATAAATCTGTTAATTAAACTATTCAACTTCTAGCAAGTGTTTGAATAGAGATGATTATAGAAGCGACAAGTGTATAAGAGTTTGGCGTCACCTTTTGTTACCGAGAAGTGTTTGTGCATCATTAGGCTATTTTCATGTCGCGAATGTTAATTTGTTTCTCGTTCCTGTCTTTTCAAACATTTTTTCCCACTATTAATAAATAAATCCTATGTACTAATAGTTGTCATTTGATTTTTAGGAGGAAAGAAAGTGACCTAATAATAAGATTATCTATCATAGAATATGAAAAAAGTAAAATATATGTGTGTGTGTGTGTGTGTCTTATCAATCATTATCTAATTACAACTTACTTAAAACTTTTATTCCCTGATCCAAATACTATTAGTATAATCGTAAAATTAAAAAAAAAGTTTTGTCTCAATTTTGCGAAATTAATTATAAGTCTGACCTGTCTTAATTTATAATAAATTCAACATTTTTAGTAAATAAATCAGAGAGTAAAGCTGAGTTGCCATGTCTCGGGTTTGAATCCATCTTTCGAATTTACGTATTCTGTTAACAGCGGGGAATGGATTTTTGGGATCTGGAGACCCTCCTAGGGCTCTTTAAATTGGTTACCCAAAATAATGAAAAAACCTAAGGTTGTTTTTTAACCACTGTACTACAGGTGACCTATATAAAAACGTGATAATTATTAGTATGTAATATTTTCGGTTCTTTAGTAGAATAAATTTATTATTATTGTTTTTTCCAATAGAAAAAATAAAACGGTAAGCTCTTTATTGGAAAATTAACAAACCATGAGGGGTATAGGGTTCAGCACATAGTAGAACGGTTGTGTAGGGAAGTATTTGACTCAAATGCCAGGTTTTCCTCCAATTAGGGATTCCCAAATGATAGAGACTAGGTGAGTCCCGCAGGGTATCCAAATGCTACAAAATCGATCCACGGTTGAGAATAGAATATAAACAGATAAATTCAAATTAAGGGAAATGTAAATATTGATTATAATTAGAATTATCCATATAAAAAGTAATATAGTATCACATTCTAAAACTAATTTCGTGCAATAAATTTTAAAAAAGGGGTCTACAGACCCTCTTAGTATCCTTACTTAAGGGAAAACGTGGCGGTTGAGCGTACCTCGAACAAGTCAACTCCCCGCACGACGCTTGTCCTAGAAACAGTACAGTCTCTACCACGTACTGCACCCAAGACGTCGTTGTGATTCAGGATTTTTATAGATTTTTCTTTATTACCCATAATCTTAGCCTTTGATGACCTATACGTCTTACGCCTCAACTTGAAAACAATCAACCAATTATTCTAATGCCACGCTTAATTATCACATTTATGATAAGTTAGGCATGCTTATTTTATTTAAAAAAAATTAACATAACATGTTTTTTTTTTTTAGCAACGTTGGAATAGTCTATCTGATGAACGTCGATTTTCAACTATTCTCCTGCAAAAAAAAAAAGAAAGTGAAAATGATCCTATTCTTTGAAATTAGAACCTCAAAAATTTCATTCATTTTCTAAATAAACTACTCGGTCATACCAGTAACTTCAATGAAATCCATTATTATTCTGATCGATGACAGAAGTGTTTACTTGATCGAGGGAATCTAATGAATTAATTGCTATTTTATAGATCCCAATATCCCTCAATTAGTTGGTACCTTGGACAAAATAGTTTTGAAAAGTCGCCCTAATCACTGTTATTAACGACATCGTTTTTATCGTGAATACGAAATCAGGCTAGAACGAAACAGGCGATCGAATCAATTTTTTAATTTGGGATGGATCAACACAGTAATTAACGAGTGTTTCTAACCTGGAAATTTACATAGGTTAAACTGAACGTATATATATTTTGTGGAATAAAGTTTTTTTATTCTTTCTGTATTTATAGCGTTTATTTTCCAGCATTTAGTATTAGTTTTGAAAAGAAAATTCTATTATGTATGTAACATCTCCTATTTTTACATTATAAAATGCACAATTATTTGTATATTAGTGCTTAAAAGTAGGTATCTTTACAGGTTCATATAGTAAAGACACTACAGTTGTAGCCTAAGGCAAATACATTTATTTTCTTCAATTGGTTAAATTTAAAGTAATAACGGTAAACCATACATAATAACGGCGGTAGCTCATTGTGTAGAGTGCTTAGCTCAAATCCAAGTCCCGAGTTCAAATCCAGCTGGTTCAGATAAATTTTATCTGATCTGTTAACAGCCACCAAGACCAAAGACCAAATAGTTGTTGGTGACAGAAGAGACGCCCAGGAGGGGTGAGATGGTGGCCTTTGGGGGAAAACAAAGATTATGTACAATATTATTTACAACTTATCTTAAGATGCTTACCGCTGAGCCGCAAATAAAAGTTGAGTTAATAGAAAAAGAAATTTGGCAATTACTTGACTAAATAAGAATACAAATATGCATCGTTAAACACATGTGACGATAGATCACCGAAGAATGAGCTCACAGATAGGTAGAGATACATGACGGACGAAATTAGCGTGGAAAAAAAACTCGTTTCAATACGCTTTGCTCGAAGAAAATATCCGTTATTAGCCGCGTCCAGACCGACCGAGCACAGTAGGCATTGGCTCGCGATCGAGTGACGCTAGTTGTCGGTTTTTGCAGATGCTCAAAGGCGGCTCAGTCTGAGCTGCGGTGTGGACGGACATAACGACGCTCGCGAGCCAGTGAATTAAAAATGGATAAAGAAAACTCCTATTGCCAAGTATCTCAATATTATAAGCACTCTTTCTGATACAGTTATTGACTCTAAGTAATTAGTGTCACATTTTTGTTTTTTCACAGGCACTAAGGAGGACAGATATTCAATGTCTCCCGCAGACATGCGTGTAAAATTTGAGACTGAACGGTCGATTGTTAGTTCCTTTAATAAGTTATTACCGTATTGATTACGGTTTTGGTACAATTTCTTGATCCAGAGTTTTCGTTTTTGTCTTTTTTTTAAATTTATGTATCCAGACAACATAACGGCCGTAGCAGCTAAAAATACGTGATTTTCCATCGTATACGGAGAAAAACTAAATGCTCAAAATGACTCACCTTGGCTCGCGAGGCCCGCTCGCAACCTTTCATATGTGCCTCGGGTGCCACGGCTCGCGAGCAGGAAGTCCAAGCGTGAGTCACGAGCCGTGCTCGGTTGGTCTGGACCCGGCTAATAAGGCTGGAATACACTATCGCAAATGTGGAACTAATGGTTGATTCACCCCATGATGGTTGTTAACCATTTCATAGTTAAAGTAAATAAACGTGGATTTCTTAATATATATTCCTCTCTTGAGCTCCTGTAGGTCGGAGTGAAACGATCCATTTGTTAATAGGTTGCACAAGCCGATTTAGGAATGTGCTCGCCTGCCTTGAGCGACGTGGGACAAGGCTTGATGCTAACCGCTCCAGTAGTCCTGTCTGATCCCAACATGGCAGGTTTCCATGAATAATTCACATTTAGCAATGTGTTTATCCCCTCATTATTTATTGGGATAGGATGATTAGAGCTGCGGGAGTAGTCTTTAGGGTAGATAATGAGCCTGAGGTATCTAAAAGTGAAACTTCGTAATGGTGATGTCACTGGAACCATTTAATTTAAAATGCTGCTCTTGAAATCATTTTCGTCAAGCCTATATCCTGCTGGCACATTGCACTACTGTAAATTTTATACTTCGACTAGTGTATTGCTTAACATAATTCACTAAAATCCTATTGTTCTAATGTTGATCATGAGAACAGTATAGTCTGGAAACGAATGTGAATTCTTTCACATCTCCAGACTATAGTGATTTAGTCCTCTCTGGGATAAAAATGCTTTGGAGTACTGAAAAAATTAAAATATATTTAAATATTTATTCTTCACTATTCGAAGACTATTATTCGGGTTCCTCCAAAAGCTAAGCTTTTGATTAATATTCTGGTTTAAAATTAATTTTGATTAGATAAACTTGAAAAAAGGGTTATATATAAAACAAAAAATGATATGAAAATCTTAGGTCCAATAAAAGCTATTGAATGATGAGGGTTACTAAGGAATAAGAAGATATGATAAATAATTACACAAACAATATGAAGAAAGATATTGGTACTTTGTGGACATACCTGGATGGATGGATGATGACAAAAGAGATATTAACAAAAAGAACTGAATAATTGAAATCTTGAAGGATTTGAGGACTATGCAAGGAGAAATTTTCAGGAAATTTATTTCAATTTCCTAAAACAAAGTTTTGAAAATTAAGGAACTCCAACGAGGAAAAAATAGTTTGAAACTTAAATAAGCTAATTAATAGTATAAATTTAATTCTTTAAAAAAATTATTTATGTAATTAAATTTTTTTTCAACTGAATAAGCATCGAAGAATGATTAACTAACAATCCATGTTCATAAAAAAATATGATTTCAATTCCTCATATTTTATTTTTATTAATTTATTCATTGAAATGGAGAGGAGTTGCTCAGTGGTAGAGTACTGAGTTACCATGCCAGAAATCCTGGTTCAATTCCCGCTGCAGGCCATGATTTTTATTTAGCCTGTTTGCAGCGGGAGATGGATCATATAGGATATAGGACCCTCCTGGGGCCCACCCAGCCTCTATAAAATATTATAAAAATAGGGTACCCAAAATAAGGGGGAAAAATCTGGCGGTCGAGCGTGACCTAGGACAAGTCACCTCCTTGCAGAACCGTTGTCCATGAAACAGTACAGTCTCTACCATGTACTGAACCCCAGACCCTTCATGGGTTGTAGTGGTACAGTTTTTTTTCATTGAAATTGACAACTGTATTATAATATTTCAGCAAGTAAACGGTAGGAATGATACGTACTGGCTTGAATAAAGACAAATAGAGAAGCTATCCAGTGGTAGTACTCAAATTACAAGTTCAACATTTAAGGTCACGAGGCCATCTTAAATAGGAATATTTAAAAAAAATGTTTAATGATCTTATTTATGTTAATTCGAGGTCTGGAGTCACCTAAAATGTAACTCATTTCTTAAGAACAAAAAGTTAAATTATGAGCGCAGTACTCATTCTTTTATTCCTGTAAGCGACCTTTAGTCGAGTGATGAAAAACAGAATATGTCTCCTATGGCTGGTAGGAAAAAAATTATGAACTTACGAAGATTGCAAAGAAAAAACAAGTTGTTACTTGAGGACGAATCAAAGAAAAAGATGTCTAAGATTCTAGCAATCGACGCCACTCTATATTTGGCTCTCAATCTCTCTTCCATATTTCTTTGGCCTGGCCTCGGGTATTTAGTGATTGAAGTAATCTCTTGTCTAGTGGGTAAGTTTTGTTTAACCGTCTCGGGTTTGCAGTTAGCATTACCTGCGTTCCTTTGACTCAATCTTGGTCCACATTTAGAAATAATAATAGCTTCTTAATCTTTTTTGTATAAATTAATATTTCTAATAATTCAAAAATACGATTCATTATAGCCCGTAACTGTCATCATCGGGACTGCATGATAGTCACCATCAATACAAGTTTCACCGGATGCTGTACTATCGCAATATCGGGAGTGACCTATACGTTAAAGATTTTATTGAGATCTAAAATAATTTTTTTTAATTAAGCGGACTATTCTTCATCCACCATTTGTTTAACTGTCACTGAACACTTATCACACTGTCATGATATTACCACCTGACCTTGTAAACGAGATCCGACTTCCCACGTTTGATGACATAACATGTTTTTAACTAGTTAATTAGAATCCAGAAGCTATGTTATCATGTTACAACATATTATAAAATAGATTAACATTAAAAGACATTTAAAAGGAACTTTCTAAATCAACAATGGACTTATTCAAGGTTTCCGAAAGTAAGTAATTCAAAATGTTTTTTCTGAAGATTTCCTAGTGACCAATGGACTGAAAACATCGAGCTTTCTTTCCACTCATTCAATAAGGGATAGCCTTCATGATATTGAAACGGTGACACAAATAATATTAAATATGCAATTATCTGCACTTTCATTAGCTCACTAAAAAACAATGTTCTAAGATTGGTAGGAGTACTTAGTTAGGTTGATAGAGGTTAAGTAGCCTTTTCTGAGTAATGCATTCCTTTTTTGAACAGACGCTAATAAAGCACTACCCATACTACACTGCGTAATATCAAAGTATTATAAATTTATTACACGCCGGAAAGTGTTTATATGTAATAGACAGATTACAGTGATATCCTAGATATGATATACTCACGAGCCTTGCAATGAAGGATTCCTAAGTCCCGAAGAAACTGATCATCTAACTATGAAGTAATTTAGTCAAGGATAAGCCTATTTAAGTACCATGCAAGTCTTAAGTTAAGGAAGTTCTAAGCCTGAGAATAAACATTCTTATAAGATAATAAACACCTTCGTTCCCCCTCGATCAATCCACACAAAGTACTTACTACCTATCTTAGGGTAGTCACTGTTTTTTTTAAATGAGGAAGTGCAGATAATTGCACTTTTAATTTTTTTTATGTTATCAAGGTTGGATGTCATAGAAGAAGTGGACAGAATGCTCGATGATAAAAAAAAAATCTCTATAATAAATAAAGCTCCGGCGTGTAATAAATTAGTATTACTGGTGTGTTGTGCGAGCAGTGCATTACAAAGCTCCGATCAAGAAACGGAATATTGTACTCAGATAAGGATAGAAGTAAAGACATTGGACATGAGATAACCAATAAGCAAACCATAAAAAATATATATTCAGTTTAAAACTCTGTCAGAAAAAAATTAAGAAATTTAATATCTTTAAAATTGAATTTGACTAAAGGTGAATTCCAATAAAGTGGTTGAGAAATAAATAAAGAGCAATTAATATTCAATTTCACCATAATGCAACAATTTTTGGAGTGAATATATCAAAATTAATTTTAATTAATCTAATCACATGCCAGATTCCCTTAATGTAAGTTTTTCCCTGAATTTGAAAAATTCCAAAGCCGTGGTATTCTTGTGTTCCTCCCTCTTACGTGTTCTAAGCATATTTCATTATTATATTGTTATACATGCATAATTAATTATATAATCAATATGCATTATTGATTATATAATTATATTCTAGGAATATACTAGAAACAATCATCTTTGATAATTAGATTTTATAAAATAGGGCCACAAAACCCTTACAAATAAGTCCAGCTTGTTTGTTCATTAACGTCACTTTATGCTGCTGTGGCTAATCGGACGATGCTATAGTGGGAGCACTAAATTTTGCCTATCCAGGTTTAATTAGGATAGGGATTTTTAACGAGTACCTGACATCGTACTGGCTCGGGACCCCCGTTTAACGTCCCTTCCGAAGGACGGCGTAACTAAGGATTTTTTTCTCCCTTAAAAAATATTCTAGGGTCACCTGCCGGGCTACGAACACGCGATCTTGGGGTTAGTAATTTGTTACGCTAACCACTAGACCACAGGTGACCTTAATAAGTCCAGTTATTTACAATAGCGATTTCTAGAAATATTCTATTTATAAATATTTTTTATTTATTTATTTTTAACAGGAGTTTCCACTAATAGTGGGTTTCCTTATGCTAGTGATTGGATGGCTTCCTTACATAATGTCCTATCTAAGCTACATTCTTCCCGTAGACCATGACCCATCATGGATTCCTCCGCTTCGTTATCCCAGGTCTTCCTCGCCTTCTTCGTTCCCCTAATTTTCCATAGGTGGATTACTTTGGGTAGTCTTCTTTTAAGCATTCTTTTCAAATGTCCATACCATTTCAGGCGTTTTTTCTAAATATCTTCCAGAATGGTTCCACAGCCTCCATCTTTTTTCTGATGGTCGCATTTCTTACTGTCCATTCTGGATATTCCCGCTGCTCGTCTCCGGTAGTCCATTTCTGTGGTTAGTTTTTTCTGATCCATATCTCATAATGCTTAGCAGTATACTACTGTATATATTTATATATATATATATATATATTAGTTTTGTTTTGGGGATAATGTTTTTGTTCCATAATACCGAGTTGAGCATATAAATTAAATTTATTTGTAATTATAAATTAAAAATATTATTGGGACAACATTATTGGATAACAATAGGAGTGGGATATTTCAGTAATAGCGCGCAGATCAGCTATGTATCCAGTTATCTAATTCGGGTGTGGTAAATAATTTATTTAATCTTTGCGATTGAACAGTAGCGAATAGACCCTTATGATCCACAGGCCTCACCTAGTCTTTATAAAGTCCTATCTTTCTTTATCCAACGCCCGTACGTGGTCCCTCAACCATTAGACGTCGAGCCTCCCAGTAGCGATTTATGATGTCATCAGCCGGGCACGATAGCGCCTGGCAATTCGGTAGGTGTTCGCTGTCCATTTTTGCAAGATTGCACTATGGGCAGATTTCATCGGCGGCGAGCCCAATGCGGTGGAGATGGACTTGCAAGTCACGTGGCCAAACGGAACCGTGCCACAGATTCTCTTCTTTATAGATTCTCTTCTCCCTTGGGATTGGTCCATCGGTGGCAAGAGTCTCCCACTTTTTGCCAGTACTCAGGGTCTTAAGAATTGCGTTTGTAGTGCTGGTGACGGTGATATCTATCAAGCGTTAAGCTCTGTTAAGAGTGAGCGGAATGTCAGGTTGGTCTGACTCAGCTCCCTGCTTGGCCTTTATATCGGCTCTTCGTTGGCAGTAATTCCTTCGTGGCTGGGCACCCATTGTAGAGTTACTGCCCATCCAGATAATATGAGTTTCGCCAATCTGGTGCGACATTGAATGGTTCTGAAGCAGTCAGTAGAGGCATTGCTAGAAAGTGCAGTTATTGTTGCTTGGGAGTCGATGAGGAAGACCACTCTTCCTGGGTCTAGGTTGTTGGGTATTAGTTGCCCAGAAGCTTCGTGGATTGCGCACACCTCGCCATCATAATTACTGGGATTCTTTCCCCTGCTAATGAGTTTTCGAATAGGCGACAATTCCTTCCCGCCCCTGCCCCTCTTGTTAGTCTTTATAAAGTGAGTGCCTATATTTGGGGAAAATACTTGGCAGTTGATCTCGAACAAATTTCCTCCCTTCACAACCGTTGTCCTAGAAACAGTAAGATCTCTACTATGTGTTGGAGCCAACTCCCTTCATAGAATGTAATGGTACAGGTTTTAAAAAAAAATATTTTATTGCACAATGTGTTACAGAGGGGGTGATACGAATACGTGTTTCGATCCAATTATCAATATATGTTTATTAATCGACATCAAAACATTTATCAAAAATGTGTATTATTATAGCATTTTACCAGTTCATAACTATATTTTATGACAGATAATTCAGGATCTGAAATAAATACCAAAGTCATATTTAAACAAAGGAATTTACTATTATTTAATCTAACCCATTAACAACAACTTGTCTAGTTATAATAAAATATTATTGCTTATTAAGAAATTAGACTTGATAAAATTATTTATTCCTTTAATGAAACTCGTATATTTTCTTACGCATGAAGTACTTGTTTGTTAATTAAAGTTTATTAAGCGGTGGATAAATTAATTATCTAAATTGTTGCATCATAAACTAAATAATGTATACTTCAGAGGATACAATAAACACATACATAAAAAGAAGAAAAAAATTGAAAAATAAATTAAGGCTGAAGTATATTTACGGAATAAAAACCGGGCGAGGCGCGCGTGGGTGTCCCCTAAGGTGACGCTATGCCACTCGAATTCCGAACTTATTAAGAACGAATTTGTTACTTTTCCTTTGTATCTATAACCATAACTCAAAGGCTTTAATGATACAGTAACACGTTTCATGGCACTTGGCTACACTAATAGTTAATTTATAATATTTGTAGAGCTATAACCAATGTTATAGCTCTGTGAAATATTGCTACCTAGGCATTATTATATATATATAAGCCATTAGAAAAGAAGGTATTGAAAAATTTGAATTTGAAATTTACAACGGATCTACTCTACCTTGTACCATGTATAAAGGGGTTATTCTGAACTCTCAAACCAATTATAAAATCAGTTTTGAAGAATTTATCAAGAACAGTTATGATTTTAAGTATTTGCAAATAAGCTTTTAAACACTAGAGTTAATTTGAGCTCAAATTTATTTTTGATTAAATTCTGAAAGTCATTTATCCGACTCACTTACGAAATTTGATTTTATTATATGTACTAAAGTAAAGTAAAGGCACTCCTTTTAGAAAATATATTTTAGGAAGTTTTTCGTCATCCATAAGTAATATTTTATGATCCCGGTCCAGAGCTGTTTTGACAATTTTTGAGTAAATTAATAGACATTTGTTATGCTGTTTGTGCTTGGTAAATTACTGTATAAGCTGTTTCTTTCCTTTTTAATTTTTGAGCTTTATCTGTATTTTAAAATTATTGTTGTCCTTCCACTTTAGGCGGAAAATAGATTTTAATTTTTTAATTAATTTTGGTAATTTGGTTACCTGTAAATATAGATTCGTTGTAAACATCCTTGTTACATCATTCATACCTTAGGATTTATGTTAATCTTATTGACATATAGGTATTCGGGAAGATAAGTATATATATATATATATATGTATAATTAAATGGCATTTTTTAATTATTGCTTTAATTTTTTTAATATTTTTATTTTGAAGAGAAAAGATTTGCCCCCGGCCGGGATTCGAACCCGGTTCTTCCGCCTCACCGGGGCAAGAGCGTTGGGGTGAGGCGGACGACCCGAGTTTGAATCCAGGCCGGGGGTAAATCTTTTCTCTTCAAAATAAAAATATTTATATATATATAATTAATTATACGTATAGATAAATAATAATTATATATATATATTTATGTATAATTAAATATACGTATAGATAAATAATAATTATATATATATATATATATATATATATATATATATATATATATATATACACACATATATATATATATATATATATATATATATATATATATATATATATATATATACACACATATATATATATATATATATATATATATATATATATATATATATATATATATAAGTAATTATTACTTATTATTTGACACAAAACAACCCTGAAGGTCTACGCGACTATGATGTGGCTTTTCTTTTTTTCAGTTTTTTCTCGGCCCATTTTGCCTCATGTTTTTACTGAAGGTTTTTCTTATTTCTTCTGTCGGAATTTTTTTCCCTGTCTGCTAGTAGTACCACATAGTAAGGAATTTTTGGTATTCTGTTCTGTTTTCTAATAAATCTTGTGTAATCCCGTGTTTCTGGTTTTATTTGTTCAGTGTATCCTTGTTTGAATTTGTAGCCTATTATTTTGGTGATTTTTTTGTTTTGTTTACTCTCTCCTCGTTCATACTGTCCATGTGACCGTAAAATCTAAGTCTTCTTACCCTCATTTCTGTTTCCAAGTCACGTATTTCACTGTAAATGTCTTTATTGGATTTTAGACGGTATCCTTATGGTGTTATTTTTTGCCCGTGGATTCACCTAAGAATCCTTCTCTCTATTTTAAGAAGTTAGAGATGCATTTTTTTTATTATACATACTGCTCTTTAAGTAGCATAAATTCTCCAAATTTTTAATTCTGTACTCTATGCTTCCTTTTTCAGATATGTTTCTGCTGATCATTTTTCCCAGGTATTAAAATTTTAACTACCTGAATTTTAAATTTGCATATGTGTATGGTAAATGTTGAAATTGTTGGGGGTGCAGTCAATAAGTTTTAAACAATAATTTGTACTTTATTACAAAGTTTTGGCCATCATCAGGGGTGAGAATAAAGGAAAACTGAACAACTATATCAACAGTAACGAACAAAATGAAACACAATAAACAAAAGGTTATATTACAAAAATAATGGACGAGGAATTAAAAAATAACAAGAGAGAAATGAACTTTGATTCTGGACCCTACAGGTAAAGATTGTCATGTCACATTTTTGTTTTTGTCCAGGGGTCCCAATCTTCCATTAAAATTTGTTTCTTCGTTAGAACACCTGTAAGAAAATTCTCCACATTGTTATTGGCATTGATTACTAATTGGAAGTATTGATCATAGTGTTCATTTATGAAAATTTACCTAAAATATCACCTATTTTGTGGACATTACCTCGGGGCCACAGAATTATCCTATACATATATTAATTTTTTAAAATGACCGAAAATGTCTTTGGTTTAAGTTCTCTGGATTATATATCTTTTTAATTTATTATTTGAATAGGTATCTGTTTTTTTTGTAAATTATTTTTTTTAATATCTTAAATAGTAAGTAAATGGTAAAAAATAGGATTATCTTCACTATTGCGGAATTCTTTGTAGAGATCTTACGAAAGCCAAGAATAAAAAAAAATTGAGACCTTCAGTTCTTATAGATTTATATTACGTATGTGAATGTTTTGAAATGTTTCTTTCTTTAGAATTTAGAATTGAAGTTTTTAGTTTGAAGAAACTCTCTGTCATGAATTTAGATTTTCCACGTTACTTCAACTTCATTATTTTAGAAAACTATTTTAACTCTATCTAATTGTCCTTAATTGAAAAATCAGCTCATAACTTATTCTTTCGTTTTTATTTCAAACACAAGCACATATCAATTGACAAGGAGTACTGAAGTATGTAAGAACTGAGCACTTCACAGAAGTGAGGTACATTTATACAACTCCTCAAAGTAGTAATGATATTATAAAAATTTGTGGGTATATAATAATCAACTACAATTGATAATATATATCTTATAATATTTTTTATAATTAAAATGGGCTTTCTCATTAACATATTGGTTTGGGCGTGGATTTGAATATTAATACAAAGAAGTCTCCAGTTCGTGGAATTGATGAACGTTGCTATTATTCACATATTTTTTATTTTGTATACCGAAATAGCAGATTGACGAGAAAATACTTAAAATACTTGTTCGTTCAATATATTTTCTTTTTGGATCCGTGGAAGTGCATGAAGGATCAATACTGAAACCGCTGTTTCTAATTTGCATAGATTATAGAGTGGTATCGTTTAGGAGTGGTACAAAATTCATTTTCCATTGACAGAAACATTAGTTAACTCAATGCCACTCAATATTCGGCGAAGGTGTTCCAACTAAACGTTAACGAAACTTTTACTACAAACTGACTATTATGAAATAGTAAATTTAATTTAATAATAAAGTTTGGCGTTAATTATTGATTATTTATAATACGGTTTTGTAATATTTTCGTTCATATTTATTTTAAAGTACTCTCGAGAAAATGTGAAAATATTGTTTATTTTACATTTTTTGAAACACGTGTATGAATATTTCTTAGTATGACATTACTTATATTAATTTTTTACCTGTGATTTTTTGAAAATAAAATAAAGTAATACTTGACAGGCTATTAATATTCATAAACATAATTTCTCTATTTGTTTAAGTACATTCTTATGATTTAATAAATATTTATCACCCTCCAACTTTTTTTTTTATAAATAATTACTTTATAAAACAATACAATATTAAGTGTATATACGACTTAATCTTTTTTTTCAACTTTCAAAGTTTTATTATAAATAATTGCAATATACAATACATTACGAAGTAACGGTATATAAGTGCAGCTTGATAATTTTTTTTTCATCCTCCAAAATTTATTTTTCTAAGCAATTATAATTCACTATACATTATGAACTGTATAAACAACTTAATTAATTTTTTACCTGTGATTTTTTGAAAATAATATAAAGTAATACTTGACAGGCCATTAATATTTATAAACATAATTTCTCTATTTGTTTAAGTACATTTTTATGATTTAATAAATATTTATCATCCTCCAACTTTTTTTTTTATAAATAATTACTTTATAAAACAATACAATATTAAGTGTATATACGACTTAATCTTTGTTTCAACCTTTAAACATTTTATTTATAAATAATTGCAATATACAATACTTTACGAAGTAACGGTATATAAGTGCAGCCTGATAATTTTTTTTTAGCCTCCAAAATGTTATTTATAAACAATAACATAGAGTATATTGTGAACTATGTATATAACTTTATACATTTTTTTTTCCTTCTCCAAAATTTTCTTTAATAAATAATTGAAATAAACAATACACATATATAGTTATATATGTACATAACTATAACATTCCTTGTTAGCCAAAGGTAATTATCAATATTATTATTTTTCAACCTTTTATTTATAAACAATTACAACTGTATGTAACATTTTAACATATTATTATAAATATATTATGATTGTTTTTAATCAATGTTGAAGTTATGATTTCATAATTCAGTGCAGTAAAAGTCCCCGAATTTGCTAGAAAACAGAAACCAACTCGACTAATATCTATTGTAAACAAAAGTTGCGTATTGTTAACTTAAGAAATGACGTAGCAGTTCCTTGTCCCGTTACCACGCCAAAGTTTAATATTTGCATTACTTCATGAAAAAATTTAGAAACTTGCTCATCCTTCATGAATCATTTGTTCAGGAATTACTTAGGGTTATTCCCCTTATTGTCACATTCTTTTTTAAAACCATAAATGATTAGTTATCATCTTATATTATCTTCAAATTTGTTTTTACTAGTTTCCTTTACATTATGCTAATGTTAAATGTAATCATAATTACTTTTGATTACAAATTATAAATCAAAGTATATTCCATAAAGGAAATAATTAAATATCACAATATGTTAGTCACAATGATATATTTTTTTCCAATGTTTTAATTCGTTCAAAAAGTTCTTAGAACTGTTTATTGATTTGCAAACTTTATTTTTAATAGCAGTCACACTTATAAAATATTAGAATTAAAATAGTTTTACAACATATCAGTATTGAAGAGTAAAAAAAAAATTAGCAATATTTACTATTTACAAGAATAAAGCTATGAATAATTTCCGAACTACAATATTTTAAAGAAATACCTGTTTTCAAGTACCAGGTGTGTATTAAATAAATTCTTAATTGTCTTAAGCTACGTTGTTAAATTACATACAAAAATAGAAATCATTTTTTTATTTATTAAAGAAAAATGGGTACTAAATTCCTAAAGGTGTTGAGTGTTTTCAATAAAATAATGTTGTTAAAATTCGAATAAACTTCCAAATGATAATGGTAACTTTTTTTTTTTTTTAAGGAAACTTAATGTAAAAAAAAATAAACTTTAACGACAAATATTATCAATACTATAAATTATAAAAACGTATAGCAGGAAAATATGTATATACTTAGTTATATTTATTTAATCATATAAAGGAAAGAACTACTAAACAAAAGATAAGAAAGAAAAAGAATATCTAAAGTTAAGTAGTTAACGCTTACTACAAGCATATTAAAATTTATTTTAAACAATGATCCAGAGTCAGTATAGCTATGTGAAGGAGGATAATGAAATAAAAATAGAAACTGGTTTGTCAAGTTTGGAAAATATCAATTAATTTATTCAATATTATATGAAGTAAATTATGAAAAATACTGGCTGTAATATCTTTGAGTCATCAGTATTATACACGGTGACTATTTAGTATTATTTAGTAATGTATTTATTTATCTTATATTGTTTTAATGCTCTAAAACTTTTCTTTATTTAATTGAATTTTGATAACGTTTATTTCTTAAATATGTTTGGATTTCATTACAGAAAATTAAAAAAAATAATACAATATTTAACGTATAATTGTAAAATGTATACTAAGTTTTTAGTTCGTTGTCATTAATGTATAATATCAGTATAAGTGATTTATTGAGTAAATGCCTTGAGAAATAACCATTTTATTAGAGTTGGATTGGATTGAGAAGGTAGTTGAAGCTGCTGCCGCTAGATGCCGTTGCTATTACCATTTGCCAGCAAGACAGCTCTTTATTTCTTTACTTCAAATATATTTTTATTTAAAATACTAATTTATTATTTATATGATATGTATATTAATAATATATTTAAAAACCTATTCATGGTTCTTTCTATTTGTATGAATTAATAAAAGTGATTTATAGGGGTGAAATTGAAAAAAAGAAATTTAATTTATTCATTCCGTGTTAATAAGGAAATAGTTAAGTTTCAGATTCTTAATTGATGAGCATTTCAGCAACTCAACCGCTTCTAATAGTGAAAGTTTATTGTTGTTATAATGCAGTCTTCACGTATGCACCATGGTTTTATTCCTTAATTATTTTATTAAAAATTAATAAATTGTTATATCTTATTATGAAATCGATTGAACATTTTAACTTGTTATGCTAAGAGCGCTTCTAAACAACTATTTGTAATATCCCTTTGAGTTATTTGCCAAATTTCTGTGGCAGATCCAAAGGCAATATTAGGGGCATACTTATTAGAAAAAAAAATTATTACCACGTATAAAGGCTCTTGGGTTAAGTACATGGCGCAGGCTGAACTGTCAGGTTTTTCAACTTAATAGAACCGAGGAGGGCCGATTCCTGGCTGTTAACAGTTTAAATTTAAATTCATTGATTTAGCTCATACAACCAGATTTGAACCCGGGACCTTCGGGACAGCAGCGCAGAGCTTATATCTGCAGCTCCGGTAAATAAGTATTTAAGTCGAATTTTGCCCAGAATGAATTAATTGTATGTATTGAAGGAAACGGAATCGTGTTATTCTCGTAGTTTTTGGTTTGAAGTGGAGTTATATATAAGAAATAACACTATTTCAAGTGAATGACAGACTTACCTACTTAAGCACTACGAGAATGACATTTATACTCCAGGTATAAAAAGTTAAAGATATAGATATTCTGAACTATTCTGAATGCAACAGTAGTTAAACATTATGTAATATACCCATCATTAGCAGAAATATGTGATAATTTTATTGTTAACTTAACAATAATAAGTGTTTTCCTGATAGAAAAGGACGGTGATTAATTTAAACTGTTTCTTTTAACCTGCTACTAGAAAAAGATGCTATTAAGAAGCCAATTGCTCGATTAGATAGTATATCTTCCTTTAGGATTTCTAAGACGCGATAACTTCTTCAACAAGTAAATACTGATTTATCTTTTTGCGTAGAAATTGCAGATTTGGGATTTTAGATATAATTAAGACATTGATGAGTAGAAAAATAATCCAAACCGTTTGTTTCAGTCAGTTTTTTTTTATCTTCCTACTTGATCTCTATTAAAGCGAAATCTCTGAAGAGAAGATTGGATGAATTATAACTATTCAAACTTAATGATTGCCATAGAACATAGCGTGATCATGCAAAGGAATTCCGTCCTGTTCGATTCACTGAAGTGTGAAGGAGAAGAACGAAAATGCATTTCTTCATATATTTCAGTTAAATACGCGATGATTCAATTTAATTCATGACACACGATGAACAGTTTAACTCGTGATGCATGATGAATAAGTCATATTTATTTCAATTTTATTCAAATTGACTGCACCACTACAACCCGTGAACGGTTCTGGGGTAGAGACTATTGTGTTTCATGGACAACCGCCCTATTTTTATAGCATTTTATAGAGGGTGGGTGAGCCTATAGATCCCATACGATCCATCTCCAACTGCAAACAGGCCAAATAAAACAGCGGGTTTCGAACCAGGATTTTCGGCATGGCAGCTCAGTCCTCTACTACTGAGCCACTCCTCAATTTTATAATTATTTTAATTTTCACTAATTACTCTTCAGGCGTTATTGATTGAGAGATATTTTCCTTGTAATCCTTTTATTGCAAAGCAATTTTTTTGACTGAAAAATTATTACTACGAAATTATTAATACTAGAATCAAGCTATGTTGAACTTTTAATTTTAGTTTCACATTTTATTATCTGTATAGGTTTTATATATTTGTTCACTCTATTGTATACATATCTATACAGTATGTTTTCTGCGTTGTTGATGTTATTTTATTTTTTCTATTTGGAAAATCTGAAAGAATCTCAGTTTAAATCATTCAATGTCTGAAAATTTATTAAATAAAACAAAAAAGTTAGTAACAAATGACATAAATTATTATTAAAATAGAATTAGGAATAAGTATCTGAATAAATTGGATTCATGGTTCTTCTTTATACCCTTACAATATAATGATGTGCCAATTGTAAAAAATGACTACGAAACATATGATACAAGTTTTCATACTTCAATAGTAGGTGTAGGTTACATTATCACTCCTGCATAGCCTACTTATTTACTATGCATTTGAAAATATTATATACTTATAAATACAAATGAATGCACACGCTGTATGAAGTTGAGCTGTACCATGAATCTACAATTGCAATTCCTTGCCTGAACTATATTTTCAATTTTATGTCGTTTTCTTTCTATTTCGTTATCTTTTCAAAAAAAAATCAAGACAATAGAGTTTTAAGAAAATTTTAATAGGAGCGACTAATTGTATTACCTCGTTCTAAATGGAAGAATGCTACGGAACTGGGAATCCAAGCGAAAGGCCTCTTTTGTTAGTGAAGA
This sequence comes from Troilus luridus, assembly GCA_964056705.1. Lineage (NCBI taxonomy): Eukaryota > Metazoa > Arthropoda > Insecta > Hemiptera > Pentatomidae > Troilus > Troilus luridus. Next base: position 84,707,768 of record OZ057415.1, read on the forward strand.
AATTTCTTCATCTAAGTTCGATAATCTGGATCGTGCCTCTTTGTTCACGGTTCAGTTATACAGTTATGTAAAATCACAAACAAGTATCAGCTTATCTCAAACGCTTTTATGTTATTTATTAGTAATGTTCAGAATCTATCCTAGGTAAAGATCAAGTTACAAGTTTTAAATATCGATAACTCATTAATTCGTGATGTAGATACTTTTTATTTATGGGAAACTTTTATTAATTTGTTGTGTTTGCTTAAATGCTGCCCGGGGTAGCTTAGTGGTAGAGAGCCAGTCTTACTGAGTTGGCATGAGGTTCCCGGGTTCTAATCCGGCTGTGGCAGAAAATTTATTTACTCTGTTAACACCCACGGATGGATACTGTTGCATCTGAACACCTTCTTGGGGCTCATAGAGTCTATGTAAAGTCGGTACCGTTAATTGTGGTTACAAGCATGGCGGTTGAGCGTGGTAACTCTTCCCTTCTGAACCTTTTACCTAAAAACAGTACTGTCTCTGCCATGAGTTGTAGTGGTAAACGTTGTTTTTTTTGCTCAAATCGTAGAAAGGTAAAAAGTTAAACATAAGTTCAGTAAGGTGGCTTTGTATGTAATGTTGATTTCTTGATTTTGTTTTGCGTTTATTTAATTGCGGACACTAATTCATAAGTTGTCAATGCAGTAACTAAGGACGCACTGGAAAAAATTTTCACAATTAGAATGCAATTAGAAAACTAAAAAAAAAGAAAACTCAATTTTCTATTAATATGAAAGAAAAATTAACAATCTAAATATGCTTAGAAAACTGGAGCTGTTGGAAAGAGGTCGATGTCTCTGATTCATGAAGTATGTTTGAACTGCTGATGTGACATTATTTATTCTGCATTTGATCTTCATTGATGTCAAGTTTCATTTTTGGTGTGTTTCCTAATGATGCCTGAATTGGATAAACGTTGACTAGTTAATCCCTGATCCCAGTGTTTTAAACACTTAAAATACTATAGGGACGGTTGGTCAACCCAATTGGTGCGGAACACTTTAGAAGTGCAATGTAACTCCACGGGCCGCATGTAAAATTATATATATGTATATACGGCATTTTTTTCGGAGTTAAAAATTGAAACAATGTTTTTTTTATTACTATTGTATTTTGTATTATTCTTACAAATAAACGTAATCATTAAATGGTACTATCTATTTCATATGATATTTTTTGAATATATGGATGTCCGAGCAAAGTACTTTAAAATTAAATTTGTAAACATTTTTATTTGAAAAGAAAATATATGTCCAGGGACGGGACTCGAACCCGGATCGCCCACGTCACTAGCGTGGTGCTCTGCCAACTGAGCTAACCTGGCTCGCTTCTCGGCCAGACATATACTTTCTTTTCACTGATCCCGTGTTCTCGCATTTTGCGATGTATACAATAGGAAGAATGTTCGTTGAGCATTACTTTAAATAGGATCTTGTTGACTTACGTCGTTATATATTATTATAATTTATTTTATTTTATTTTTTATTAATTGTTATAATTTTTAAATATTTTTATTTGGATAGAAAATAAATGCCGGGAGGGCTGGAGGGCAGGCTTAAAATAAATTTGGTTCACTACATTAGTCATTATAAAATAAATATATTTTGTAAAAGTGTTATGGAACAGAGAGAATTTTTTTTTTCAGTTTTCTAAATGTAGCCTAATAATTCGATTTTGAGTTTATTTAAAAATCTAATTGAGACATGGACAATGACCAAGCTGATTGAGTATGATCTCCTAGTCTTCGAAAGAAAACTCCTTCGAAAAATATTTTTTTTGGAGTTTATCAAGATGGAAACTGGCCAAGAAGAACAAACAACGAAGTCTACTCAATTTACAACGAATCAGATGTTGATTACGCCTTAAAAATTAGAATATATCGATGGGGTGGTCATGCGGTTAAAATGGAAGATGAGGGCTTTGACAGAACCTCTCTGCACGAGAAGGAGGAGACCGAAGCTGAGGTGTTCGGATGGCGTGGAGAGCGACGCGAGGGTTTTTTGAGCTGCATGCCATTTTTATTCGTCATTTCGTAAGTTGTCCACCGTTACTGTTGGATTTAAATTTCTTGTTTTGTTCTGCTCTAACCAACAAGACATACAAACGCTAAGATGATCCTTAGATCCTCAAGGCCATGTAAAATTACACCGGATCGTTTTTGTCACAGTTCCGTGAAACGAGAACTGACTCCTGGCACAGATTGTTTACGTTTCGACCTCAACCTTGCTCGCCATTGTGATATTACGCAATATCAACCCACTGGTTATTATATGAAAATTAGTCTGGTGAGTTTGAGTTTCGTAGACATTCGACTGTAACTAACTTCGCAGTATTTAGAATGAAGGCATTCCGAAGTCTCTTAACTTTTGTAACAGTGTAATATTTACATTCATACATAAAGTCAATTAATCATTTTTTTTTCGATTTGTAATATAGAAGTCAAAAAGCCCCATGCAGGTAGTAGAGGCTGCAATGTTTCTAAGACAACGGTTGTGTATGGATGTAGTTTAAATAACATAATAAAGTTATGATTGATTATTCTATTTTTCCCATTTAAACTTTTATACTTTATAAGTACTTTTATAGTTTTTGATCATTTTGCCTTACATACTTTAATATGACGGATGGTCTAAGATGAAAATACAATAATTGACTCTTCCGTATTATATCACATTAATTATGGTTGTTTAATCTATAATACGTATGATTTGAACGGAAAACGTACTTAAACTTATTGGCCAGTATATATTCGGTGAAACCACAATTCCGATTTTTTTCTGGCCGGGTTTGGTTTCTGATCTGTAATTCTTTAATATCATAATAAATCCCTATCTAATCCCACCTGATAACCGCCATGCTTCTTCCCTATCCTCATTCAAACCCATGCTTTTCTAAGTTCATACTTCCCAAATGTATGCTATTAACTCTCTGAGGTTAGTCAGTATTAAATAATGATTTGTTTTTTAGTGTTTTTTTTAAAAAGAGAATATCCTAACTCATTTTTTTTATTTATTCTCTTTAGTTGCAAAATATTTTATCACGAATTCTACAAATTTTTTATTTACTCCAGCTTCCATTGGCGTTTAATCCCAGTGACGCTGCTGGGAAAGGGCCAGGGGCCTCCCGGACTCCTGCTTTGCCCTCATTCCTGAGGAAGAAGCTTAGTTCGGGAACCCTAGGCAAATTGTAAATAGTGTAATTATGTAAGCAATTATTTTATTTTTAGACACTATTTTTATTATCATTTTCGGATTTATTTTCTTTTTATTACCGCCTATATTTATTTTTATAACATTTATTTATTTTATTTTCATTGTATGACTGTATACCTACTTAGCACTATTAATTATGAAAAAACAAAAACAATTTTTTTTGGCAATTTCATAAATAGCTTATGCCTTTAGGCGTCTGGCCAGATGTTAATTATATATTTTTTCTGTTCATGTTTTGCATTGTAAAGAGACTGGGACCCAGAACAAAGTTCTATTATGAATAAATAAACATTGAAATTACATCAACTTGACTAGAAATCTAAGATTATCATTATGGGGTTAATTATAAACGATATATAAAAAAAGATGGAACTGAAGCTATTACGTTAATGGAACTATAAAGACAAAGCACTTCAACTTAGCTAGAGGCAATAATTCTAAAGGCTGACTCAGCCAAATAGGACAACCATTAATCAAAGCCAGGGGATTAATTTAGTATCTAATGTTGCCATGATTGTCACCGCTCAACAAAGGAACACGCCCGCCTTTCTTCCATTCTCCTATCAATCAGTCAGCCATATGTTCTGGATCTTCTTCCATTAACCAGATGGATCTAGGGGATCTTATAGTGGAAGGTCACATTCCATCAATGTCTCGCCAATAGTGATCGAGTAATAATAATAAGCCCTAGAGAACCTGAAGGCTCGATCCAACCCAAACCCGCCAGATCAAGCTTAATACAATCCTCCCACCTACGCCTCGGTCCACCCCTCAAACGTTTAACATTCAGGAAAACGCTTATTAACTTTAGGAATTCATTGCAACTTTACTAGCCCTAGCCCATCTTAGTCTTCGTGACGCTATTACTGGAATAATAATTACCGGGCGCATACTTTGCAATTCCGTGGAATCTCCTAAATTCTATTGTGTTCTCATCCTTTTTTGTTCCGAATATTCTACACAACTTTTTTTCGAACACCTTTAGAAGACGTCCATCCTTCAGCGTTAGCGCCCACATTTCGCATCTGTAATAAAGAGTTGGGAGGATGATGGTCTTGTGAATTCTGATTTTTAGATTCCGTGAAAATAGACGGGAGCTTAGTAATGTCGAGACCGATTAATAACAAGCATTTCCTGCCTTTATTTCCTCTTGAATTGCGCTTTTTTCTAGTTACCATTGACCCTAAGCACTTAAACTTCTCGACATGTTCAAATTCATTCCTTCCTAAAACAATATCCCCCAAAACTCATTCCCTCTAGAGTAATGAGTAGATAAAGTAAATATTGAACATACTTTATTTAATCTTTAATTGAATCCAAGCCATCTGTGGGTCGTGACTGAACGGTCTCCGATGATTGAAGAAACTGTTGCAATGCTCAGCTCCTGTTTGAAACCTTATAGGGTCGCTCGAGGTTAATTGTGCTGCTCAACATTTATCGTAGCATCATCATCATTGAATCCATTAATGGATCTATGCCTTCTCTTTAATCTGTTGGTGAGAAAATCTCCTAGAAATCGTGTCGGGATTGTTCGTCCCAGTTTCACATTTTCGGGTAAAACTTTAGTTGGCTTGAAGCCATTCACTATACAACATTCTTTTTCTGAATATCTTTCAACTAAATCCAAATCCTTCAATTGGCATAGAAAGAAAAGTTACTGAAGGTAGGCTATATAAACAGAGGTTCTAATTTAAGATAACTTGGCGACCGTTAAGTTACAAGATATGTTAAAAGCAAAAATATCTTGTAAATTTTGTATATATTGTAAATGCAAAATTATGTAGGCTTAACATTGAAACCGATTTCCTTCGTATATGCATAGGTCCCAGAGGTTATTTACAAAAGGATTTTAAAACCAACTGATATCCATCAAATATAAAACGCGAACTACGCTCGGTAGGTTGTTCATGCAAGGCATACTCTTAATTTTCTGGTACAAGGTCAATTAAATAGGCTATTATTATGTTGGCCTGTAGCTCCTAAATTTTTTCATTGCTTCCTTATAGTCAGCTACGTAAACTACCTTCACAACACCCCTTTTTTTTAAAAAACCGTTACCGCTACAACCAGTGAACGGGTCTGAGGTTGAATATGAAACAGTACATGGTAGTGACTACTATTTCTTGGACAACGGTTCTGCAGGGAGGTGATTTGTCCGAGATCACGCTCAACCGCCAGATTTTTACACCTTATTTTGGGTACCCTATTTTTATAACATTTTATAGAGGTTGGGAGAGCCCCAGGAGGGTCCTAGATCCTGTATTATCCATCTCCCGCTGCAAAAAGACCAAATTAAAGTCTTGCCTGCAGCGGGATTTGAATCAGGATTACCGGCATGACAACTCAGTGCTCTACCACTGAGCCATTCCGCTCCGCTTTCTTTATATGTTTATATTCCACCTCTAAAATATTGATAGCGGATTGTGAACAGATTATGGGTAGTTAAGACCATTGATAAGAGAGTAGAGTAGGCACTAGGTTAGTTAATAAGCTATAATGTTAATCCATAGTTAACAGTCAATCTAGTTAATTCATATCTGGAAGTCTCTTGCTATGTAATATCGTCCAATTAACAATAACGTCGATTCTTCCTAACGAGTCAAGTCTCTGTTAACTTATTTAGTGTTTTCAGGAACTAAAAAGCAGTGTTGCAATTAACTAATCTTATCCGATGCGAAGGGATAATACTCCTAGGCAAGAAGTTTAGCCTATCCTATTCTAAACAACGTGGTCGATTTGAGAATATAGTTATAGATTCATAGTTCCTTCCTATTCCTTCTAGGATGATGACCGATATTACCCTAAACCGGTTCCAGAAGGGAAGGAGTTGTATGAACTAGATTATAGCTGCTATGTAAATATTCAAAAATCACTAGGAAGTAGTTCAATGGGGCATTGGATCTCAAAACGGTCTAGGACACATCCGTGTTATATGAAAGTCAGGTTAGTTTGTAAATAGATAAATAAATATAGTAATTATAGCAATAATAATTCTGCAGGTTCGAAGTATAAGTGGTTAGGTCGATTTTTGTTTTTTAAAAAAACCAACTCAATGCTTGGAGAAGCGGAATCATGTTATTCTCATAGCGGCATTGGCTTGAAATAGAGTTGTAATTTATATTCTAACTCCGTTCCAAGACAAAAACTGCGAGAATGACACGATTCAGCATCTTTCACTACAGTTAAGTTACTCTGGAGTCGCTATGATCCTGTTAACGCAGTCCTCTTATATACGTCTTGGTGTAAACATTTGACTTGACTGTTTAAAAAATCTGTACCACTACAACCCATGAACAGTTCTGGGGTTCAGTACATGGTAGAGACAGTACTGTTTCATGGACAACGTTCCGACTTTTCACCCTTATTTGGGTACCCTATTTTTATTACATTTTATAGAGGCTGGGTGAGCCCCAGGAGGGTCCTAGATCCTTATGATCCATCTCCGGCTGCAAACGGACTAAATGAAAGTCTTGCCTGCTGCGGGATATGAACCAGGATTTCCGGCATGGCAACTCAGTGCTCTACCCCTGATCCACTCCGCTCTCCTTACTAGACTGTTTAACGTTTATAAACATTTTTAGAGACTTGTTCGTTACTAAGGCCAACTACTTTACAATGAAAAATCTCGGTGCTGCTTCTTAAATTAATTAACATGGTTTTTGATCTGCAAATCCACATTTCGTGGTCTTCTCAAGTGGACTCTATTTTTTTTTTTTCGACCGAATATTTTTCGCCATCATTCATCATTTAAGGCCACATATCCAGTTTCATATCCTTATGAAACTGTAGGAAGGAATCTTATGTTTCGGGACGAAAGATGAGAGTTACGTAACAAGGGACGAAAAATAGCTAGGTAGAAAAATGTATTTCTTAGCGCATCTATTTTGTTTTTTCTATTACATTTAGACCTTAAACGCTCAAAGTTATACGATTTTAAGTTTCCAATTTGTTCTTATTGATGTTATAAGTTCCGGTCAACCCCTCGGACGTTTTTCAGCCTGCTCATAGCTAAATAACTTATTAAAGGTCCATCCATTCCTTACTAAGCCGGACAACTCTCCACAAGCCTATCTTAATCTTCGCGATAGTATCGCTTCCATAATAACATGGTGCATGCTCTGCAATTCCGAGTAACCTTAATTGTCCAGTGGACTAATATTTATAGTATTAGATAGTACTCAATTCTCCAAGGTCTCAATTATACCCTCTCAATTGACCCAGTAGCTAATAAATATAAAATGTTTTTCGAAAGCGGTTTCGCTGAATGGATATGTTGGGCTATAATATTTCTTTAGTTCAAATATCATATATATTCAGCACCGATGTATATAAGTCGACTTTTGTCCAGAGAGAGATGGGAGAATTGAGGGAATCTTGCCATTCTCGTGGCTTGAAATCCCTGAAGGAAATGTTATATGTTCTATTTAGTATTGATAATTTCTCTATTTGACACTATTTTTAAATTGGTAATAATGAGGGCCAGAAGATTTTTCCATTTATTTTTAATTTTATAAGCACCAGAGAAAAATGTGTTACCAGGGGTGACTAATAGTGACACTATTGACAGAGTAGTGATAAATGAAAGCAGGGAAGTGACAGGCCATTGATTATTAGCTAAGAGCGGGAACTAATATTAAATTAAACATTTATAAATTATTGTATTTGGATGCTCGTATTTTTTAATATTCAAGATACATTTAGTCTCCACAGTTTCTAAATGCAACCTTACTTTTAATATTAATGGTTTGTTAATGCTTAAGTTTCAATTACCCCTATCAAATAGCAGAATTAATATTTTCTGCTTATCAGTCTCATCTGAGATGAAAATCACTTATTTGAGTTTCACCAGATGAAGTGACATTATTATAACATGACATGAATATAAGTTATTTTTTTAAATCTATTAATAAATATTTTTAAAGTGTATTTTGATAAAATATGTTTCGATGTTTATAAAAGCATATTATCATATTAAAAAAAAACGTATTTAAAGTATCTGGCCATAAAATCGCTATAGTCTAGTAATGGGGGAGGCCATAGGAGTATACATTTATAACTATTTTAAACGAGTAATGCGTTATATTAAACAATTATCGTGATTAGACTATGTGGGCCTAATAAAAGACCATATTCTTTATGGTTTAAGCATACAGAAACAATAATATAATAAGTTTAACATAAAATTTGTCCATGGATCATTGGAATTCAAATAGCGTATATTCACCCATATATCATAATTCTTTCATATCCTCTGAATTCATTTTTAAACGTAATCAATTCAAGTTTCATTTTGGTTCCACCAACAGCATGATCCTCATTTTTTTGCCAAATAAAATAATTTCCATGTAATTTTACTTTATTTTATTGTCTTTGTAGATTTCATTACATTCTTCTTATTCCTGATTTAAACATTTGATCATTGTATTTCATTCTTGTCTATTTTTTGAATTTATATAACCTGCTGTATTTTCTTTGGTACTGGACAGTTTTATTCTTACCCCTGATGATTGCCTAAATATTAAGTCAAAACGTTGAGACAAATAAAATGAGTTTGTTCTTATTTGTGTAAACTGGCCATTTGCAACTCTAGTCGTACTTGTGTGTTAGCAGGATTGTTTATAACCTAAATACTGATAGTTCATATTAATAGAAATTAAATTTACGAATTAATATTGTAAAATGGTAATTATAGACCCCTCTAGCAACATTCCTTTTGTTATATAAATGTTTTTCCTACACTTTGAACGGAAACATCTCCACTTCTATCCTTCTCAAAATCTACTTGATAAAGTTTTTCACATTATTTTATATTTATATTCTGAACTTATGGATGTATTCAGAGCTGCTTTCGGAAATTAAAATTCCCTCAAGGGTTATTCTGTCAATTTTAAATATACAATAACAAAATTAATTAGATCAAAACGACAAACTAAATTGAATACACAGTAGAGAAATTTAAATAGACAGTAAACAAAATTAACTAGACAAAAATGCTAAAACAATTTGGAAGAAAATAGTTATAAAACACACACAAATAATTCAAATGAGGCGAGTGATAAAAAGAGAGATATGCTTCATTTCTACTTGGTAAATCACATGGACCTCTCATGATATATACACATTCTTATCTACATGATATTTCTATATTGGAAACTTAAATGTTTTAATTGTACAACTTGTCTTCATAAAACTGTCGCTTGTCCCCTCCCTAGTTTCTCATCTCCTAATTCGCTTAGATATTATTATTGTTTTATAGGTTTAATCTTTTTGTTTTAATAATAATACCTGAGGACCCGACTGGTCAATAAGAGCTGAGAGATATGTTGCTAGCTGGCTTGGCCTACGGAGAGACATGAATGAGACCAGACCCTTATCTCCTTAGCTATCTTAATGAACTTTCTTTTACGCTTTTTACACATTCCTTATCAGCTCAGTCATCTTTCTATCCCTTCGACTTCAGTTTCTTCTGCTCTATCGAGCCCTGTTAGCTAACATGACTATAAAATAAATATTTATCGGTTTATAATTGGAATACCTGAGGAAAATAATCTTCTGGCTATATTCCTAGACTTTATCGTACTCGAGCTTCAGCTGTGAGGAAACAGGGTTTTAGTGAATTCTGATAGTGAATATTAGTTCTAATAAAATTGGCGCTTCAACGATTAGAAGAAAATTTCAAGACATAAATTGTACTTATAAATTAAGTTTTAAACTACATCTCTAAATCAATATACATGAAAATGGTAAAATATTCCTTCAAATGCATGTTCAAGGCGGCTGAGAGTGATCACAACAAAACCATCTTCTTGCACAACTGTTAGCACAGTAGAGGCTCTACCTTGTACCCTTAATGGGATTTACCACTGCATATTATCATATCAAATGATAGTTAATTATGTTCTTTTTTAAACCGATTCTTTTCATTATCTAACTTATATTGCTTCAATTATATCTTTGTAGCCATAAAAAAAAATTGTATCAGCGAACATATTATTTAATATAGATATTACAAACTACTGATTCGACATATTCCTTGACTCGTTTTATTAGTTTAGTTTCAGATTTAATACACACTAGTTTGTTAAACTAAGGTTATATTTCTTTCCAGGTTTTAAAAAATATTCACCTTTTTATGATATTACAGTTATTTATTGCTTGATTTGATTTTGTACTTACACGGCGAAGTAACAGATATTATCGCCTTATGCAGCCTCCTTAATTCTGCTTTGTAATATTTTTATTACATTTGCTACACAAATTGCTTTTTTCACTTTCTAATTTTAATATATTTTGAGTTATGCAAGAGAGCAATGAGCAAACATACCGATGTCGCGTCGAAACTGATCAAAATGGACGTAGATTCAATGTAGATTTCGAAAATTAGTGGTTTTGGTTGATTCGAAAACTAGTGGGTTTGATTGAGTGTGGGAATAAAGTTTGCCATGAAAAGATTGATACCTGGTTTGCGCCAATCAGCTAAAAAATACCCCATTACAATAACCTATAAGGTCATTATGACTGTATTCGTATCTAAGTAAAGAGATTTGTGGGTTTTACGAAGGATTTTGGATTTTATGGATTTGATATTAGAGGAACTCGAAGAATTATAACAATAATGGATATTAGATTCTTGTTTAAGTAGTTGAGAGCTGAAAGTGCTTGCTTAGTTAGTGTTGTAGTAGCCTGAAAACGTGAGTTAAACGTTACACCAAGATATAGTCTTATGTATCAGATCTGCAGGAACCAAGACGGAAAGTCATTGCAATTAATACAATTTCTTTACTTGTAAATATAAATAAAAATATCAGATTTGAATTAATTGAATTGATAATTTGAAACATGACGAAGTATAGAAAAATAAATGATATTTTATCGAATTTGTGAATTATTATTCATTTTTGAAGCCGGACCCCTTAGCTCTATGCAATCCAATATCCATAACTTTACTGGTTAAATATCTTGAACATGTCAGCGCTTGATTAACTCTCTGAGAATAATAAGAGTTTTCCTCCTTCTTTTAGTTATTTTTTACTTACGCCTTTACTTCTGACCTCTTGGATGGTTTGAAATATGCATTCAATTTTCTAGCTACCGCCTGTAGCCGGAGGTTCGGAATTATTTATGGACATGCTCGAATTCAGAGTCTAATCTACGCTAATAGTATGGGGAGGCGGGTGGAGAGGTTTTAGTGAAATGTAAATAATATACAAAATAAAAAAATATAATATAAATAGCTGATAAATCGTGCCAGCCCTCTGCTGCCTCCGGAGCCTGGGAAGAAAGCGCAATGAAAAAAATAATTTCTCATCAAGACCCTCGAAGCGTTGCATTCCTTGCATCGCATCGCATCGCATTGCACTGCTCTAGTTCATTAGGGTCATTATCTTTGCAATCGTAGCCTCTTCAGGTCGGTCCGCTAATGAGAAATCTGTCGTGTCCCCTTAAAGACCCATCACTGATACTGATTTATACAGTGTGGGAACTTATAGGTCACCTATCTGACTCTAGTACTCACTCGGAATGCCTGTAATAAAATTAAAATTCTTTATTTATTTATACCCTCACAATTGTATGCGTGAGTCCCCATCCATTGAGATGCGAGTGAACGTTTCATACCTGTAAAAATATATTTTAAAAAAGCACACACACACAAACTACCGCAGCTCCCAACGAACTTCTATTATTGTAAACTTTAGTGGCTGGGAACAGTTAAGAATCTATTCCAAATATCTCAATGATACCGAAATTTCGAGGTTATAGCTCACAGTCAAGTTGTTTTCTAAACTTTATTTTTAACTCTGGGATGAACTATCAAGAGAAGAATCAACATATATGGCCAATGGAATTTACTAAGGTTTTAGTGGAGGAAAAGAATTCCCTCGATACATAGCAAAAAAAAACAAAAACTTTACCACTATAATTCATTAAGAGACTTAGGTTCAGTATACAGCAGAAGGTGTAGTCTTTCTATCACAACGGTTATGAAGGGAGATCATTTGTTTGAAATCACCCTCAATCGCCAAGTTTCCTCCATTTTATAGAAGATGGGTGCACCCCAGGAGTGTCTCTAGATCCCACATTCACTCGTGTCTGTTAACAGAATAAATAATTTATCTACCACAGCCTTATTTGAACCTGGGAACATTCAGCATAGCGATTCAGTGCTCTACATACTAACTCGTTCTCTATTAATGGACAAATGCTGGAATTTTTGTCTTTTTATTTATTTTTTAATACATGAGGGAAAAAATTCCAACTAAAAACCTTAAGTCGCTAAACTAAAACAGAAAATTTAAAATAGTTGTCCAATATTTCGCCTATTCAGGCATCCTCAGGGGAGAAAGACAATAACACAAATAATGCACCAAAAAAAACACACCCCATCACCTCCAAGGCTCAAATGCAACTACTGAATCATATGGAAAGTTGCTACATTCCCAGCTGGCTAAGTTAAATAAAGCCATCTGATAATAATATAGTTGGATTTGAGCCTTGGAGGTGGTGGGATGTGTTTTTTGGTTGCTTTGCTCTTATTCTCTTTCTGCCCTGAGGATGCCTGAACAGGCGAAATATTGGACAGGTATTTTCAATTTCCGGTTTTAGTTTAGAGACTTAAGGTTTTTAGATGGAATTTTTCCACTAACGTATTGGTCTTAATGTCTCTGTTGACCTTTCCCTTTTTCAATATTTATTTTTCATTTTATATATTTGGCAGCCTTGATTTTATTGTAACGCTAATAAACAGATATGTAGATTAGACATTTTGTAATACTTTTCAACTGTTGATACACGAGTAACCAAATTGAATATATTCAGTGATTTGTGAATTTCTCCGTTTGATTCCTGTTTGATTTTATTTTTTAATCAACGTCGAGTTTTTGGTTTTTCAATTTTCATTGTTCTCAGTAAATGCACTATTCATCATATATAAATATGTATGTGTGTGATATTAAAGAAATTAGTTATGGCAGAGAATTGACTGTTTATTTTATAATTTATATTTTCATTTCTTGCTCAAATACAAAGCTTTCTGACATTTGCTGACGGTGAGAATGAAAGAAAAAATGTTTTATGTGATTCTAATAGTTTGTGTCCATTTATATACATTATATCTACAACCCCAGTGAATAAGTGGTTAAGTCCAGAGAGAGTTTACTGCTTTCAGATAACCGGAATCCTATCATTCTCCTAGTTTTAGGCTTGAAATGGCGTTGTAATATAAACAATAACTCCTTTTCAAGCCAATGCCTTACTTAGTCCATCATTCACTACGAAAATAACTCGATTCCACTTACTTAACTACAGGAAATCATTTTGGAGAAAATTTGCCTTAACCACTTATTCACCAGGGTTGTAGATAAATGCCTCACAAAGGGGAAAGATAAACATTATGTGTTTACAATAAAAATGTACTATATTTAAACTATGCACTAAACAAAACTATATTGTTAGTAATATACAGAAAAATAGTGAATACATTATGGATTGCTTCGTATAAATAAAATGTTATTTATATAAATAATAGAGAGAATTACAAATAGTAATGCTAACTTTCACTTAAATAAATTTCCTATCATCTGGAATTTATTTAGTAGATCAAAGTATGTGAACTCATAGTGCCATGGAAATGATACTTAATGCAATAGAACATTGACAAAACATTAGACTGGAAGTCAATTATTTCCGATTGTAATATTTTGTTTATCTTATTAACTTTCTCCGCAATTCTATCTGAATATTTACTTGTCAAGTAGTTCCTTGTTTCTTAACTCTCCACTTATCCGGGTCATTTGCTGTTCAACCTCTAATCGATTTTTTTGTTGGTCATTTCGTGTCATTTGATTTCATGGCAGCGATTTTCGATTTCATCACAGCAATTGTTTTATTGAATCATAGAATTTCACTAAATCAATTACAAAAAAGATTACTTTTTTGTGTTGTAGGATTACCCTATATTTTTTTAAACCGTGACCGTCCCCATAGCCCATTGATTTTTATAATTTATTATGATGAATATTCAAACTACTAAACGTTCTTTTTTGAAGAGTTGATTGGTTTTAACAAAAAACTACGCAATGAAATAAAAACATAAACTGAAGCCTTCAACATTTTAAATGGTGTGAAAATTTTTTATTTTTGTTTATTCGTTATTACTAAAATAATATTGATGACTCGTATTAGCCATTTTATTATTAATTAAGAAGGTCATTCTTTATTCTGGTTTCTTTACCTTTTTTTATTTTTAACATTTTATTTGAAAGATTGGGTAGCGCACTTGACAGAATTGTGCCTGAAGTGTCCATATAATCTAATAGTAATAAATTATAGAATACTATTATAACACGAAATAAAATATTATAGACAGCTCTGTCTAGCGTTTCAGCACTTCCACAAAACTGATGAATGAGTTAATTAATTGGTATTGTAATATTGGTAATGATAATATTAATACAAAATAAACTTTAAAATAATAAACTATAATAATAAATGATATAATAATTTTTAATTTTTAATTTTATTTTTGCAAAATGTTCGTTTTCATCTTTCCTAGGTTATCAGAAGGGGTTTTAGGGCTTCTACCGTAGCATCGTCCGATTACTTTTGCATAAATGACCTTAAATGAATATCTAAAACAGATAACCACATTATTCACAAGGTAAAATAGTTTTGAAGATTCGTTGGTTACATAAAGTGATTTCTATCATTTTGTCCTCTCTTCCGTAGCCTTGGGTCAGTAAAAAACTTGCCGATTATGCCTCCTTTGGCATGGCTTTGTCTCAACTTCCATAAGTGGAAGAGGATAAGAAAGAAAGGAAGCCATAAACATCACGAGTAAGGGAGATAAGAAAAAACGTAGCAATGCGGGATTTGGATAGCCGGTGCATTTGATCGGTGAGGCTGGTGTGTTTATTCAAGAGTCGCTTTCGAGGTCGAATGCAACATGATTCCCTACAGTCGAACGATAATTAACGTCTGACATTCCCAGTATGGTTTGCACTGTCCAGGAAGTGCAGGGTGTTCTGATCTCCTTTGGCCGTCGAAGGCTGAGAGTGTTACTCTCTCTCTGTATCAAAACAACTGAGCTACTTCTGCTGTGCCCTTCCATTAAGTCCTCTTATGGACTTCGGCTATTATATCAGCTAGAAATAACCGTGTAGTCGGAAATAATGGGATTGGCGATAAAATCCATTATTTCATAATCATAACGCGAGACGGGGAACGCGGTGAACATGTGCTCTATGGCAGGTGGGAGCTTACATGAACGGGAAAATGATAGATTGAATAGTTACATGTAAGGTGTAATTTATGTTCCCTGTTCTTCGCGGGAAACTCCAAGTACCTAATTCGTACCCTCAGAGCTACCCGTAGCCAACACTGACTTAAAATAAGAATGTCTGCCACTCTGGATTTGTTGTTAAAAAAATTATAAGTTCATGAATTCTTCGTTTTCTCCATATTTTTTTTTCCTTCTAATTTTCAGTGACTTGCTTCTAGTGAATTGTTAGTTATAACAGAAAATATTACCAATTTTAAAGAACGAATGAAACCTCAATAATCACCTCCCTGCACAACCATTGTCCGAGAAACAGTTGGAAGAACTCTACTACCGTGTTCTGAACCCCAGAGCCTTTTCATGACTTGTTGTGGTTCAGGAAGAAAAGTCAATGTTTAATTCCTTAAAATTATTTTTGAATTTATTTAAATTAAATAAATCTATATGGTTATGTTTTGATTATATCAATCAAAGCATATCTAAATATCTTCCTCTTCTTACCTACGTTCTTTTCTAAACTTTTTGACTACTGTTTCCAATTGATCGTCCATTGATACAAGATTGAGGTTTCACATATGGATATAAATATAAATATTTTTTGAAAGTTATTAGGGAGAGACAATTCATGAAAAAAAAAGTGTTTATTACTTTAAACATTAATTTTTAACAATTATTTTATTTATTAGTAGGAAAATATTACATTCGAATTTAACTGAATAATTTTTGTATAAAATACGTATGTAACTAAAAAAAAAATTGAAAACAATCAGAATTTGAAGTAAACTTTTATCAACATTAACTGTAATTTTAGATAATTACACAGGTTATCGATTCATCAAAAAAGAGTTTGAAAGCTGTACTTCTTCACAATGGTAACCGATATGCTTCTGTGCCTGTTGGACACTCAGTCCATTTGAAAGAATGCTACGAAAATCTTGAGTTTGTTCTTAATAAGCTTGGACAATAATTGGAACATTTGTGAGGATTTGAAAGTTATTTCCATGTTACTAATTTTTGCCAAGTCCATATTTTTTTTGCTTTTACTTCATGTTACAATAATAAAAGAAATCCAAAATTTTCCGTTTTTGTACTTTTTCCAAAAACTTTTTTTTGTAGTAATCTGTTAAAAAAACCAAAAAAAAAAACCAATGTCATTTTTTAAATCAGCGCAAAACTATATAAAGATCAGTTAACTAAATCAAAACAATTTTTTTTTAAGTTTTTTTTGCAGACCTGTGTTATCGTTATAGTTTAATAGTTATAGTTATAGTTTACAAATGTTAAATATCAAATGTGAAAAAAAAACAAATTTTCCGTTTTCGATCTGTAGCGATAGCTTTAGGTTTGATAGTTGATATAAAATTCATATAGGGTGATCTATAAGCACTGTGAATGTTCTTTTAAGGACTTTAATAGTATTATATATTATATTTATTTATTATATATTTATTTACTTTATTATTTATTTTGCTTTCAGATGTCAGATGAGAAACAGGTGGTCTCCGTGCAGCACCACCAGGTCACTGTCCCCAACAATCACATTGTGAGTTGTCATTTATTATTCAAAATTAATTATTTTGTGACTTATTTTAGTTAAGAATTCATTGTTTATATTACTTCTACCAGCAGTATCACCACCATAACCATGTCTTATCATCATCACTATCGTCGGCGAATATTAAACGTTTATGTTTTCATATTTAAATGTTTTTCTTATTTATTTAATTAATGAGAAATACATTTTTATATCTAAAATAATGAGGCAGGACAGTAGAAAATCTTTATTTACAAACCATTCTCATTGTTATTACATAATATTTGAATTATAATTCGTTAAGTTAATTATTAATGCTTTATTGTTTATAGATAATGATTTTATAATCCATAGATTAATTTTTATTCAGTCATAAATGCAGTAAAAACATAAAAATAGCGATACTTTAATTTGTTCATTTCTCTTCATCCATGAAACTTACTTTAATTACTTAGCGTTGAATCTGAAAGTTTCGATTTTGACTGATTATAAAATCAAGAACATTTTTATTCTTTATTTTTATGCTGTAGGCTATGTGAAGATGGTTGGATGCTTTACTGTAATACTTTGGGAAGGCGAAAACAAATACTGCTTAACTTTTAGTTATCTGTTATTCCTTTATTAATGAACTAAATATTGGTTAATCTAAGAGAATATGAAGTAGTCCCGTTTAATTAGGAACGTTTGGTATAAATGAAGCTTCAATGATAAATCGCCTCCCTGCTCAACAGATGCCCCAGAAATATTACAGTCTCAATCACATATTGAACCCAAGAACCTCGATGGGCTATAGTGGTACAGGGATGGGATGAACTGCTAAATCGAACTATTAGTTCTTGTAGAAGGAAGTTTGGTCTGATGGATGATCCTTCAATAGTTCAGGAAATATTCAAATTTGAAGGCGTGTATTCAAGATTATTCAAATTTTCGAATAGGGAAAGGTAATAACGGCTAGCCATGCTGACTAGCTCACTAGCCAAATCCCCTATTCTCCTCACGAACCGCAGGTATTCCGCGCCAAGACGGGAATGAATGATCAAGCTCGGCGAGTGTTCCCAGTATCGGAGTCAAAGGCTGTGGACATCGGGTATTTACAGTTTCTTGGGAATCTCTCATTGATGACTAATATAAATGTAAGTTGTAATATATTTTATCTTTATTTACTCATGTAAAGTACGATGAAGTGAGTTTCTTTATCTCTCTTGAGGTTCTGAAGAGAAACATAACATTTCCCCGTAAAGTATTTTTTGCTGATTCATTTTCTTGTATTGTGTTCTACAGTCCCGGTGAATAAGTGGTTATGTCTGATTTTCTTTAAAATGTGTTTCACGTACTTAAGTAAGCGGGATCGAGTTATTTTCGTAGTGAATAGGGGGCTAAGTAAGACATTGGCTTGAAAAAGAGTTATTGTTTAATTATGACTCCATTTAAAGCCAAAAACTATGAGAATGATAAGATTCCGGTTGTCTAAAAGAAGTTAACTCTCTCTGGAGAAAATCCGACTCAACCACTTATCCACCGGGGCTGTGGATATATCTTCATGAAGTTTATTTTACTGATTTATTTTGTTGTTAACTATTTTAAATATATTCAATTCATTGAACTTTTGATTTCAGTAAATATCGATTAATCGGTTAACAACTTTATTTTTTAACATCTCCTCTATATTTTTATGTGTATTAAATAATAGAGTGAAATGAGTCAGGAAAATAAACTTCATTAAGAAGTTTATGTTCAATAAGTAAGTTTATCTTCTTTCCGCACAAAGAACAAAATTACCTCATGTCATTTAATATAATAGCGACCAGAGATGGATCCTATGGGATCTGGGTCCACCCCGCATCTATAAAGTGGGTACCCTACGTAGGGGGGAAACTGGCGGTTGAGTGTGGTCTCCGACATTCTTTACATTCTTGATTACATATTATCATGATCGAAAAGATTATTATTGCATATTAGATTTTATATATATTTTTAAAAATGAAGTCTTATTAGTAGGGAAGTTTACCCATTAAATGCAGTGTGTAGAGTGCCGAGTTTCTATGCTAAAGGCCGTGGGTTCAAATCCGGCTTTGGAGTAGAAATTATTTAATCTCTTAACAGCCGTATTTCGCCCCTGTGAAAGGGGGGCCTGCAGATACCACAGGGTCCCGGTTCAACAGGGGGGAAATAACAGGTGATTGAGTGTAATCTTGGACAGATTACCTTCCGGCACAAGCTTTTTCCAAGAGAAAATACAGTCTCTACTAGGTACTGAACCGCAGACCCTCCTTGGGTCGTAGTGTTGCAGGTTTTTATTATATAACTCCTCAAAACAAGGGGAACAAACTGAGACATGACGGGTTCTTCCTTTTTCCATGGATCTCCTCATAACCGCTTACTGCAAATAGATCTTTCCTTATCCAGCGGTCCTTAGTTCCGTTACCAATTGCGCACTTGTTGAGACACCTCTGAAGAAGAGACAGCCGGCTCGGATCGTGGAGATGAGGAGCTGAGATTGCCGTTTCCTCGGGGGGACAAAGCGGTGCCTCAAGTGGGCTGGAGGAGTGGCGAAATGAAGAGATAGCATCTCGGGGAGAGGAGACCTGCCATCAACTGTTTTGACAGCTCTCCTTGCGTAACCTTCTCCCACAAAGGTATCTCCCCATCTCACCTGGTCAACTGTAGCTTCTTCCTTCTCTGTTTCTTAGGAGGAAGGGGAGGGTCTTCATTGTTATCATTAGGAACTAGGATTGATAACAATATTACAGAAACAACTTGAAGTTGTCGAAATGTTAAACTTTAAAGAAATGTCCCTGAGTTAATTGTAAACTACTGTACTTGGTTATGCAAGCTGTCATTACAAAAAAAAAAAAAATAGCATTCCATATTGATCAAATATGTTACTTTGATTATGTATTATATTAAAAAACTTCTTATCTGGAAGCTTTCACAGAATGGAATGAACTAGAAGGGTTTTGTTGGTTACCGAATTCAAATTATTTGGAAAGGGGCATTTCATAAAAATTATATAGATTCAATTTGGCAACTTTTTATTTTTAAAAAGTTTGATTATTAACTCCTTCTTGAATTTGACATTAATTGGATACTTATTGGATACAGATTATCAATACATAAATGAAATTATTGAGAATTATTAAAGATTCTTGTGTCAGCCTCCCGCTGGTCAGCCCTGAAGATGACCCACAAAGTGGGTCGAAACGTCGGCACGTAATTAAAATAAGTAACCACTTATTTAGTGTCTTATTTGACTGCACCCCCAACTATTTTCTTCCTTACATCGATCATCCAGTCAACCATCCCTCGCTTCTCGAGAATTATTAACTATTTAAATCAATATTTTGATTATAGAAATCCTAAATAGCACTCAATCGCGATGATTTGTTACATGTGGTGGAGGACCGTGTTTTTCCTGGTCCGCAGTGCCGTAATAACATAGGAACAATAAAATAATAATGACATTGATAAAAAAGGTAGTTCTGCTGGACATTGCAGAATTCTCAGAATAAAGTAATTATTTAAATATTTTTATTTTAAAGAAAAAAGATTTGTCCTGGCCGGGATTCGAACCCGGCTCTTCCGCACTATAAATGTTTCGAATCCCGGCCAGTACAAATCTTTTCTCTTGAAAATAAAAATATTTAAGTAATCACCATCAATTAATATATATATATATAATTTATAAAAATATTATTTTTTTTAAGGGGGTGTTGATTTGATTTCATAGGAATCTGAGACAAAAATAAAATACAGTAACGGTAATAATAAAGTCCCGTGTTTTTTCTGTAAATTTCTATCGGTACGAATTTTTTATATATTTTCTATCTCCTAAAAGAGTTGTTTGTTTGTTTATTTAACATCATTTTTTGCTGCTATGGCTAAATGGACGATGCTACAATTTTGCCTATCCAAGTTTAATTAGCTTACGGATTTTTTAGGTCCTGGCTTCGTACAGGCTCGGGACCTTCCGTTTAACGTCCCTTCTGAAAGACTGCATTGCCAGGAATTTTTTAAAAAATCCTAGGGTCACCTGCCTCCCGGTCTAGGAACCTGCGAACTTGAGCTTAGATTAGTAGGTTGTTCGCCAGCATGCAGATTGCCTATGAGTTTTATTATTTTTTGGAAAACATTTAGGCTAAATCACTGAATATCTAACTATAAAAGAGGGTAAACGTACCTACTTTATCTAAGTAGCTCCATTCGTTTATTTATTCATTCGTAATCTCTGTTTCAACCGTTGAGTTCTATATAATACAATTATTACTAAAACTCCGCTGGAAATACTTTGTTTCCAGCCCAACTGGAAGCTGATCGAACAACAGGTTTCCTGTATAATTCTTCCCGCGTCCGAATGTCGGTTGGATGCCGAAGTGGCTTCCAGAAACTACACAATGGATCGGGTTGGTATTGTTATGCCCGAATCGTGATCCCCATCCATGAATCTGCTCTTCATTTGTCCTTCCATCTGCGGTTCGAGAGAAGATAAGAATGGAAGTAGGCGTTGGTCGATTATTAAAAAAATAGGAAACAAAAAAAAAGGAAACAGAAAGGCGAGAACAATAGGATCGCGGAGATGTCACCCGTTAGGCTCCCACTTGCCTATGCTAATTCGGCTTCTCTTATATTCCTCCACGTCTTTCTCCTCTGTCTTTATGATATCTTTATTGCGGATAAGACAAAATTAAAATTAGAGAATAATAAATAAATATTTTAAAACATTAAGAAAAATTTGATTACGTAATAAAATATCCAAAAACGTAAATAATAAATTTGAAAAGTATT
Source organism: Troilus luridus (assembly GCA_964056705.1). Taxonomy (NCBI): domain Eukaryota; kingdom Metazoa; phylum Arthropoda; class Insecta; order Hemiptera; family Pentatomidae; genus Troilus; species Troilus luridus. The sequence continues at coordinate 84,729,594 of OZ057415.1, forward strand.
GACCTTACAACATGGTCTTGAATATTTTAAAATTTCTACTTGACCGTAAAATATGAAGATGATAACGGTCCGGGTGAAGTTTAAAAAAAATAATCCCGGGAAAAACCATTATCCAGTCCATATAAAATCTTAATTCATTAAAATTATTAAGACGTTTCGTCAATTGATGTCATTTTCAATCTTTCTAATAGCTCTTCTTCATCAATTAACAATCATTTATAACTTAAACAAGCTATAAGTCAAAAATCTGTAAAAAGTAACAATTATAATAAGAAAATTTGCATAATTCTATAAAAATATGTCCTAACAATTAGCAAAATCAATGATAGATACCTCATAAAGTGCATTTTTAATGTCTGCATTTTTTTTCTTGGGGATCAGCTATCCTCCATGGTCAATGTTAATATTAAAATGATTTAAACTTTAATTTATGAAGTACTTTACATCGTTTTTTATTTATTTAATCTACTCCTCTTCTACCGCCAACGGTGTGAGGACTTCTCCTGTAGAGCCTAACCCATGAATGTCTCTCCTGTTCCAATCGTCTTCTCCTTCCCCATTCCAAACCTCTTCTGTCAAAGGCCTCCTGGATTTCGCCTTCCCAAGTCTTCCTTGAGCTTCCCTTCGGTCTTGTACCTTCCACCTTTGTCTCATATACGGCCTATGCCACAGTTTTCCGCCATTCTGGAAACATGGCCGAACCATCTCAGCTGATGCTCCTCGATGATATCCCCAGCTGGTTGAAGCCCCACATTGGACCGTATTATTGTACATTGTTTAAAAAAAAATAATCCGTAATAATAAAAAATAAGCTAATTACAACTTAGTTGTTTATCGTTCCCAAAAATTCTTCCCAAAGATAGACGAAATACATATATAAAAATGAAACTATTGCAATAAAAAGGAATTTAATTGTATCTATTACCATCATATTTTTATTTTAAGTACTGCTATTAGATTGTTTTTTGTTTTTTTTACTTTTACTCTCTTACTTTTTTCATAATCATTATTATTATTAAACAATATCCTATTGTTTTATTTCAATAATTTTATTATTTTTTTATTCTGATTATTACAGTTTTAAATATTATATATCTTGTCTATGCAGCCCTGAAGAAGTATACATCATTGGTCGGAGTATCAGTTTCTAATATATAGTTTATCTCTATTTAAGGAATTATTTTTGACCTCCAATCTGATTACGTTAGTAGCGAAACTTTCGAGAGATTTACCGAAATTAATTTTTTTTAAATAGTAAGTTATCAAAAGCAATTTTTTTATTACAGGTAGGCCCAATTGTTAAATCATGGTTGTTATTGTTTTATATGGTGGGGAAAGTTATTAATGATTTTCTTGAATAGATTTTGAATTTTCGAAGTTGCACTCGCATGGAGGGGGGTGAACCATAAATGATTTGAGATTGTATAACTAATATATGGAGGATAAGTTTATTTTCTTTGCTTCATTTAGATTTTTCTTAAATTTTTTCCTTTAGTATTTTCTATTCAGTAAATTCGCAAGAAATTATGTTTTATTTAAAGATCACTTGATGGATGATCTGAATTTTAATAATCTTTTCTATCTCTGCCTGGTCAAGATACACAAAATATCAAATAAAACCTATATTTCGTTACTTTTAAGAAGAGAAGGATCAAAATTAAATCGAGAAGATCTATTTTCAAGTTAATGATGATTATTGCTAATGCTATGTAAACATCAAATAACGTAAATTAAAAAAAAAATACTTCAGCTGCTGAAATGCACAGAGAGACTATGGAATCGCAATTTTAATAAAATAAGGAAACAATATTGTTCATGATTTTTTTGCTCTGTATAATTTAATAATGAAGAAAAAAACCTTATTCCAGTCAACAATTTTTGTTAAAAAATTAACAAAAGATTAAAGGTAATACGTAATACATATTGCATATTTGACCATGGAAGAAAGTTGAGTTCCAGGAGTTTATATATATTTGACTTTTTAATTTGTTTGACCTCAAGTAATGATTGGACTCGTAAATTTGAAGGATGTTGTGAAGAACTACTAAAATTGAAAATGACAAATAAATGTCGAAACGTTTTTTAATCTTTTGTTAATTTTTTAACAAAAATTGTTGACTGGAATAAGGTTTTTTTCTTCATTATTAAATTATATAGATCAAGAAGTTAGTCCAGTATATAAGAAATATCTTATAAAGAAAATGATTTTTTTGCTTGTTTTAACGATTTCCTTGTGAATTCGAGAGATCTGTCCAGTGGTAAAATCAGGTTTTGTACGAATTTTGGACATAGGATCTGGTCTGAATTTTTGAATAGGTATTATAATTCATGTATGCTACTAAAACTTTTATTAATTGAATCACAGCTTAGCCTGAGATAGATACCTCTTTAATTTACTATAAATATGAATCGATAATTTATCTCCTCCTTAGTTATTTTCTTACATAAATATACTTCTTTGGCCATTACATAATTGGCAATGCAATAAATATTCCACTTGAGTTGGAGAGAATGAGGAAGCGTTGTGCTTGTTTTGAGATAGAGTGGCATGGCATGGCTAATCCTTCGGACCCAGCCCTCTATGAAAAGGTTACATTAGAATAAATCCGTTCCCATGGCAACTGTATTACGTCTCCTATCTCTGTTCCGTTGGTTCTTCTATTTGGGTCGCGTCTTTAGCCTTGTTTAATTCTTCGATACTACTAGAGTTCAGAAGGAAATCTGAGAGAAAGGTTAACCGTGATACTTGCAAGTACAGCCTATATTTAGGCCGTTGAGTCCACGTCTTTCTCCATTTCCAGTCCGGCATAGAGAGGGTTGAGATTTATTTTGTCTAGAACATCCTACTCTGTATAGAAAACTGTAACCTGTAGATTATCTTAACATGAGTAGAAAAGTACTTTACAATCCAATAAAAATTAAACACTAATTATTAAAAAAATGTACAAGGTTATTCGTATAGACAAAGGAGACCCACGACCTGTGATGGACATTAGTTAAAATGGTTTTTAATATGATTTAAAATATTTTAGACTTTTTTAAAGGTAAAAATCCATTAGAGAGCGTCGAGACGTGCCAGCAGTTGGGCGCAAAAGTTCTCTAGACCCGCAATGGTATATTAGTTTAGTGAAGCACAATTTTTTTTTGTTTAGTTATTACTTGATCTTTATTTGGTTTTATATTATAAACTACACATAAAACAAATCTAATATACCTAAAGCAAATTTTATGCATGGTTAAATTTATATATATGCTCATCTAATTTTAATACACAAACTTACCTAATTAAAAAAACTTGACTCAAAATGACTTCTTACAAGTGAGGTTATGTTCTTAGCAGATATTAAAAGCTCTATTTAAACTTTATTTACTGTTGATACTATCTACAACTGATTATAATTGCTATTGGGATACTTATGCACTGAAACGAATAAGATAAGCGGTAATTATTCCGCAGGTTGTCGCTTCGAGATGAGCTACTAGTTTTAACTTTTGATTTGTTTGAGCAACCTCGAAATAGTTATTGGACCTTTCGATGAGAGCTCCGAAATGGATAAGGAAAATAAATTTCTGATTCAATTATACCAGATCGCATGTCATTTTGATTGTAGCCTCTTATTAAATTAATGACATAAATCACTTTAATCAATTAAACAACTAATACTTCTGATAATATAAAACAATTCAATTAGTTAAAAGAACAATTTAAAGGTTTTTATAATTAAAAAATTAAGTTACTAAGATTAACTAAATTAATAACAAAAGGAAAACAATTATTATTTAATCTTACCATCATAAATTTAACTCTATTAAATTACAAATAAATAAAATGTTCAAATAAAATCTATTACAAAATAATGAATGGGTTTATTGTTGAAATGATATAAAAAAACAAAACAACTCTTATCTGTCTGTCGAAGTAGATACCAGTAGTAGATTCTCGGCAGGGCGAGCTGGATGTTGAGACGACAGAGAATTTTTGTCGGCAGGGCGAGCGAAGATGTTGAGACAATAGAGGTTGAGATGATCGACTGGGTCAATTCGAATTGGTCGAATCGATGACTAAGTTAAAACTAATTACACCTCCAGGTGGGCAGCAAATTAGTATCTTCTTCGAATTCAAAATGCAACTTTGGGGTCCTATAGACCATACGATGTGCACGTCAAGAGGCTCGTGACAACACTCTGCCTGGCTTGGTCTAGCCGGTGCGAACAAAAGCCGATCGACTCCGCTTTTGTGTTTCTCTCTTCTTTTGTAACATATTTTTTAAAACTTATTACAAATATTACACTCATTACTAAACAAATAAAATTACCTTTAAAGTTAAATTATTCTAAACAACTGTGAAATAAACGTTTAAATTATTATATTAAATAAACAATGTGAAAAATAAGTAAAGATAATGTTCTTTCTATGATTAAAACTACTAATATTTTATAAGGTTACTACTTCATCTGGCCTTAACATGATTCGTTTCCTTTTTAACATTTTCCAAATTTCAAGTTATCATGAGATTTATTATGGAAAATAGAATGCAATTATGTGAAATGTGTATACTTCGGTAATCATTTCATATAGAAATAAACGTTTCAAAAACATTTATCATCTATACTTCTAAGCGTCAGTTGAAACTTTTATTTCGTGATGAAATGATTACCGATAAGTTCAATCTCCTTTCCATACTAAAGCTCACGATGAATTTTAATTTTTTTAAATATTATAAATGAAACGAATAAATATTTGTTACTCAAATGGAAGCTACAACCTGTGCAATTTATATCAGACAAGATCAGACTGGTTATTTTTCATCGTATCAGTTTCGCCTATGAATTTTCTGTTAAAGAAGTTGAAAACACGAAAAAAATCACAAAAAAGTGTATTGCTGTTGTATTGTATTCATATTTTTTTTTAAATAAGCGTTTCTAATAAAGACTAAATTAAATCGTCTAATACTATTTTTCTGGATCCAGAAACAGGAACTGTAACCATCAATAGTTTTCTGTTGCAATGTATTTTTTTTTTTTGTTAGTCAGTCTATATTATATTAGCAATACACTAGAGCGTTGATTAACCGGAACGTTAATTATCCGGACAGTTTAGGAATTAAAAAAAAAAAATAAACATTTTCGCGAGTTGAATATTAAACAAGGATTTTCAAGACTTATTGATTTGTTGTATAATGTTACACAATAAAAAATTTCTGTTTCTGCCAGTTAAAAGATTAAAACCTTAACTATGTAACACGCTTTTATTATAAAAATGTAATTATTGTAAATATCTTACAAACTGCTGTAGGAATATTTTATAATCTTATTTGCAAATATTTTAGTTGTTGTTTACTGTTTTTGTAGTTCAGATTCTGAGCTTGAATTCTTCGAATTAATTTGGTGGGTATATGCGTAATAGTTTCCCGTTTTCCCTGATTAGTTTTTCCTGAGAATTCTTCGATTTTTTCTACTCCCTTAATTTGCTTTGTCAGTCTGTTTTTAAACGTCCGTTGTGACACACCAGAGCTTAGTTAAACACCAAAGTTAATTATCAAAGTGCGGAGTAGAAATTGATTTCGTGTTTAGTGATTCAGTGTTTAATGAAACTAGTGAAAATGCCAAAAAGAAATCGTGTTGTTCTTTCCCTTGAGGACAAATAATAAATCATTAAGAGGATAAAAAAATGAGAAAATCCTGCTGCCCTTCCCGACGAATTTAAATTCGGAAAATCGACCATCGACTTAAAAAAAAATACGAACTCATCATTAATTTCACTTCAGTTATGGATAGTGAAGCTTTACCAAGTCGCCAAAAAGTGACAAAGTGAAGAAACCAAAAAATATTGAGCTTGATGAAGCCGACTATGGCTACACCTACATTGGATCCGATTCGGTGCGACGTGATTCTATCACATACGATGCTGGGGTGTATACATTATACATATTTTACTATATATAATAGTAAAATATAAATGTATTAAAAATAATTAATAAATAATCTTAATTTTATAAATTTAAAGAACCAAATGTTATAACTCTCGATATATTTCAGTCATTTGGTTTGCTAGCGACGTCTCATCGTATCACACCGGATCCAATGTAGGTGTAGCCTATGTATGGTTCCTTAAAAAACGAAGTTTGGGAGAGCCCTTGTCTGGCCCACTTATATGCGAGAAAGCAATCGATTTTAATATCAAACTGAACGGGGATAAAGTGTTTAAGGCTAGTTTTTACACATGTCTTATAACAATATTTAATCGTTTAAATAAAACTATATTTTTTTTATCCTGTGTTTTTATTGTTTCCTACATCCAATTTTACTTTGTGCATAATTGCGTCGATTATCCGGAAAATTTCAGTATCCTGACATTGATTAGTCCGGATAATCGACGCTCTACTATAATCATTATTAATTTAAAATAGACCTTGTAAACTTCGTTTTGACTTCAATCAAATTTTTAAACTCACTTTCTTTGTCATTTTATGAATCTTGACTTGACCGTGAAAGAGAATGTCATTAATATCGAAATAAGCATGCACAATAAAAGTCTGTATAAAAAATATTTCACGTAATAGCTGCGCAATACTGTTGAAGGTATTGTAAAACATTAATTGGATATATAATAGCCTTATTTAAATCGAGCAATAATCTTAAATTGTTTCCTTAATAGAATTTGTGCTTTGGAATTAAAAAGGTTACCAGGTGGGGTTCAAAGTATTCCGCGGTACAGTCACTCATACAGACCGGTTTTATGTCGACTGAGTCTTGAAAATTTAATATTTGTCCGAATCATAAAATAACGCGTGCCCTGTAACAGTTATAACTGGAAAACAATTAATTGTGTAATTGTAGTTGATTATTTACGCTGCCATTATCCATTAATCTTTTTTTTTCCCCGCCGTGGAATGGCGCTGTCCAGAAATAGTCTTATAATCACTCGTGTTTCTGAATGTTTTTGAATTATTAAATAATTTCCAGTTGTAAGTAACGGGAATCCAAAATAGCACGCTATCACTACTTGGAGTAATTAATTGTAATTGAATTATTTTTTATAAAATGTCCGCATTTTCTTCTGCTTGTGTTGAAAAAAATAACATTTAAAATATTTCCATTATTTTAAAGGCCCACATTTCTTAAGGCACGCTCGTTATAACGAAATAATAAATAGTTAATGGAGTGGGTCCTGGTGGATCTACTACCCTGCTGGGACTCATCTACTCTCTTTGAAGTGGGTACCCAAAATAGCGTGTTTTAGGGCGAATCACCTCCTTGCGGATCTGTTCTCAAAGAAACAGTACAGTCACGTACTTCATGGGTTGTAATGCTACAGTTTTTTTTCAGGTGTTGAATGAGATGACAAAAAAAACAATACGGACTCATAAAAGCAAAAAAAAACCTGTACCACTACAACCCATGAAGGACTTAAGTTTCATTACATAGTAGAGGTTGTACTGTTTCCAGGACTACACCTGTGAAGGCAGGTGATTTGCCCTACTCCAGGCTCAACCCCCATGTTTTCCCGTAATTAAGGCTACCTACTGTAGCCTGTGTGACCACTAGGAGGGCCTCCAGGTCTCACAGTGTCCATCCCGGCTGTTAACTGATTAAATAATTAATATCCCACAGCTGGATTTGAACCCGCACAGTAACTCGGCGCTTACTTGAGCTACTCCGCTTCCTACTCATAAAATAACACTTAAAACGAATTAAAAATGCTTTATAAATAGTTTGAATTGTAGTTGTTTAAAGAAAAGTATAATATATATAAATATTATTACCGAGTAATATGTTTTGAAATGAGAAAAGATCGAAGACGAATAGACCAACTTCGCTTTGATACACCAACTTTCTCAATGTCTTATTAGTCAGCTGGACTCCAGAAGGCTCTACAATACTCCATAAATCTTACCCATCAAAGCTAAGAGATGCGGCAATTAAGTGAGGTTACAGTAAATTTTATTAGGCCATGTTAATTGTCCAATTAATTAATTAATTAAATATATAAAAAATAATTTTTATCGATAGTCCTATGTTTGAGCATTTAAAACATACTTCAATCCATAGAGGGTTTTGAGTTTAGTACATGTTATGTGTTCAAACCAACGGTTGCCGAAGGAGGTGATTTGGCCAAGATCACGCTCAGCCAGGAGGGTTTTCCCCATTTGAAGGGTACCCACTTTATAGATGCTGGATCAGACCCAGGAGAGTCTGTAGATCCCACAGGTTACATACGTGGCTGTAAACAGATTGGATAATTTTTCTACCACAGCCGGATCGGAACCCGGGGCCTCCTACGCTATAGCTGCAGCATTCTACCTCTGAGTAACCCTGGTCTCTCCAGGCTTTATTTAAATCTATATTTATTGATAAAACTTTTATATATATATTATTATTGTCAATTTCTGTTCTTGGGGGTAAAGCTCAAATTATTGGATTTATTTTTAAAGGTTCGGAGAAAGAAACCTATTTTATAAAATCTAATAAGCAACGATAGTGGTTTATTAAAAAAAATAAAATTGAATAACAGATTAAATAATTTATTTTAATAAGGGAGCGGGTGGAGCTTTGTGGCTAGAGTTCTACCAATAAGTTAAAGAACACCTATTAAAATAATAAATAGTTTATGTTTTATAGTAATTTTCGAACTCGGGAAACTCAGTAACCCAACAATCTACGAACTACTCTTTTTTTATTTCTATTTATTTATTTATTACTAAAATTGCCAATTATAAATTTTGTAATAAATAATAATTATTTATTATTGTATTATATATTTAATGAACTTTTTTTTCTTTTGTTCAAAGTTCATAATATTGTATAAAATTGTTAATAGCATCTGAAGTAAAAAGTATTATAATCAGTAAAATCCTGTTAATTTTTGTAATCAAACGCTTCATTCATTCATATATATTTAATACGATGTATAGACAGTAACATCGCCAAAGTTTTACTGGAGAGAAAAAAGAGTTTTCAGTTCGAACTGTACAACTTATTGCAGATAATGATAAATTTTTATTTTTTGAATTCACATTTTAATGACATTGTAGCTAATGTTTGATAGTTAAATCAGAAAGTATCGGTTTATCAGTATCGGAGGAGTGAGGGGGCTCTTGCCAGCGCAAGGCTGTTGAGGTTGATTCCACTAGATATGTGTGAGTAGAATAATGAAAACAATTATTAAATAAAATAGAAATTTGTAATATTTTATAAATCGGGAGCGGAGTGGCTCAGTGGTAAAGCACAGAGATGCCATGCCAAAAATCCTGGTTTAAATCCCGCTGCAGTTAAGACTTTTATTTAGTCTGTTAGCAGCCGGTAGGATAGGATCTAGGAACCTCCTGGGGCCCACCTAGCCTCTAAAAGTGGGTACCTAAAATAAGGGGTGGAAATCTGGCGGTTGAGCGTGATCCAGGACAAATCACTCCCCTGCACAACCGTTGTCTATGAATCAGTACTGTTTCTACCATGTACTGAACCCCAGACCCTTCACTGGTTGTAGTGGTACAGGTATTTTTATTATTATTATTTTATAAATACAATTTTATCATATTAAAATATTTCTGTTGATCCCATCAGATATGACACTCACCAAATTGAGATGAGAAATAACTCTGGTTTACATCTGCTAGGTGCCTCGTTTTTGTACTATCTTGCAGATCCATCAGAGCCGTTTCTTGCTTTTATTGCAGTATGAATGAACTCCGTTCGCTCCTGTGTCAGTTAAAGATTCAATACAAAAAAATAATAATAAAAATAAAACACAACTCTATTCTAACGAATATTAATCGACTGCGATATGTTAACTCGCCTTGTTCTGACATCAGATGGCGTGTTCCTCGATCGATTCCTTCCTTATTTAACTTCAGACTTGAACCCGGAATCAAAGACATGTTTTCATCGGAGTCACCAATGGAAATATAAATTGCAGAATTTTTCCGCGAACGATTAGCAAGAAATGACCACTCGTTATTTCAAAGAGGAAATTTAGTGAAAGCGAAAAACTCAATTAACGAAATAACGGGAACTTATTAAATTACTTAATACGGTTACAATTATCTTGAGACATTTAAATCTCGGATATACTGGCGTTTATTTTTAGCTTTTACGGAATTCTTTTTTGGTTTTTCCGTATTCATCTGCTTTTACTCATAATCGCTTAAAATTTACTTTAATTTATGATTCATTGGTTGAAGTCAGGTACAGATTGTCCTGGTTCTTGTGAACTTCAGAATACATATGGACAAAATATACCTGTTCGTTTTATTATGATTTACCGTTCAATACCTTTGTACAGTAAATCTTTCGCTTTAAAATTTTTAATTTAAGCCCTTGAACTTGGAAAGTATAATGGCGGGAACTCGTGGGAAGGTCGATTGCTTAGAAATAGACTCCGGGTAATAAAACATAAACCAAGGCCAAACTTCCATTAACATCTTTTTCAGTATTTAGTTCTACACTTTAAATTACACTACTTATACGTTGTAAAGATACTTATTCAGAAAATAGTCACTATAGCATTACCAGTTCTAATTTAAAGGAAGTATTTAAGGATCAGTTAAAGGAGTGGGTTAGCTTAGTGGGTAGGGTGCTGAGTTGCTTTGCTGAAGATTTCTGGTTCAAATCACCACCCTGCGCAACCATAGTCCTAGAAATAGTACAGTCTCTACCTTGTACTGAATCATCCTTAAGTTCCTTGGTTTGTAGTGGTGTAGGGATTTTTTTAAAAATAAATTTTAATGCGCCCAGTCCTGGCAAGTTACAAATCTTTATAATTCAATTAGTGAAATGATTGTTCAAATAAATAGCCATTATTGGCCTTACTAATAAATATTTATTGGGGATCCATGATTGAGTTTTTTTAATCTCATATTTATGATATTACCAGGACCACTCTGTAGTAACTGGGTATTATAAAGTATTTTGTTGATAAACTGTTGTTATGCCTTTAAATAACATTATTATCGATATTATCGAATAAGGAAAAATGGGAGAATTGATTCAATAAGATATGCATTATTTTTAAAAATATTTCCAATTATTTTATGTTTAATACTATTTCGGTTAGCATTAATGTGGCATTCCTTGCCAGCCGCTATGGTGGCCAGTACCAACGAATCTATTTTTATCGAAGGATACGATATTCTCATTGACTTCTTAAACATGCTTTAGTGTACTAATGACGTTGTTGCTAAACAATTCTATAGCTAATCTTGAGAATGACATACACCACCGGGAATCCCGCTGACAGGTAGACTTGGTGACAGAATTCCCAAACCAGGAGAGTGCAAAGGATGTACTGCTTCTTGCGCAAAAGGTGCAATGGCTGTGGCAACACTTCTCTGGGAACGAATAGCTCCGTCTTCATCGCCTGCCATCTTTGGCTGATCGGGACCTAATAGGGAGCACAAGGATCCATGCAACCACTCGGTTCTTGCATTTGACCTCTATTCTCCGCTTCTAAACAGGGTCAGCACGCGATTGATGAGTGTTGAAATGTTGTGGAATTGCCTAAAACGAATCTCGAGGAAGAATCGTTATGTAGTATTCTTTAAAGAGAGAGATAAACATTTCTTCCCCATTATTTTCATTTATTAAAGGGAACGGATTGGCTCAGTGGTAGAGCACTGAGTTGACATGGCGGAAATCCCGGTTCAAATCCCCCTGCAGGGAAGACCTTTATTTAGTTTGTTAACAGTCGGAGATAGATTATATGGGATCCAGTCTCCTTGGTCTTGCCCAGCCTCTATAAAGTATATACCCAAAATAATGGGGAATATCTGGTCGTTGAGCGTGATCTTGGATGAATCACCTCCCTGCAAAACCGTTGTCCTTGAAACAGTACAGTCTCTACCCCAGGCCCGTTAACAGGTTGTAGTAGTACAGGTTTTCTCCTTTATTGCATAAAAAAAAAAAGAAATGGGACTATAAAAATTAACTATAAATAGGACTAATAAAAGAATAGATGCGAAAACATGAAAAAATGCAATTTTATAGTCTATAAACTTTATTACTCTGCTTTCATTAACTTATATTTTCAATTTTTTTTGTATTTTGATTCATGAATTCATACATAAGAGCCTATAGTAACAAGTATAGTAGTATATGTATATTCTATTTTTGGATCGTTCGTTTAGTTTTGTTTTTGTCCTTTGGGTTTGGGATCCTCCCTCTCTTGTGTTTAGCTTCATTTAGTTTTTAAAAAACCTCAGTGTAGTTATTAATTTCAAAGAAGAAACATGACAGTGTCCTACGAAATTCTCGTAATTTAAAGACATTACTGGAAAAAAAAAATTCACAGCCGCTGAAGCAACTCGTGAAATTATTAAATATGAACGGGAAGGTGTCCTTGACCAGTGCACTGCGCGGCGTTGGTTTGAAAAATTTAGCAGTGGAGATACGACGTTGGAAATGAAGAAGGGATCCGGGCGACCATTCATGGATATTGATGAGATTCTGAAGGAAGCTGTTAAGTCAAATCCGTCCACAAGTACTCGTGAATTTGCCAGGGAGTGTGGTGTGTCGAAAGATACTGTTAGACTCCATCTTCTCTCCATGGGGAACGTGAAAAAGGCCAGTAGACTGGTCCCTAGAGGCCATTTTTTTTTTATACACCCCATTATTTACGTATTAGTAATATAATTAATTTTAATAGTATTATTACTATTATTTTTCTCTAAGATTCCTCTAGAATCAAATCCCCATCGCAGAATTCAAATCTTGGGGGATTTTATTATTTTTAATTTAGCTGTACTTGGTATTATTCCTGTATACTATTTTTCTTAGCCTTGAACTTAGACCGAAACATTGGTAATCTTTATAAAAATATCTTGGCTTAATTTCCGAATACATTCTTGCGATCGTCTCTATTTTATTTCGGGGTAACTATATTTTCCTTATTATATTCCTAAAATCTCCCGTTTTTTGTATTTTTTAATCTTAAAGATATAAGATTGCCTTATGTCTAAAACGTAGTTCATTTCTGAACACACCCCCATCGAACATCTCTTTTTATTTTAGGATGAACTACATCTTCGTGTTGTACACTTAAAAAGGTTTTAATTTCTTATAGTAGGTATATTTTAATTAACATATTATAGTTGTTTTTTTTTCAATCCTTCATTATTGATTCAGTTACAACGGTGTTCTGACTACTTGTGATTGCATTGAAGATGGAGTTGGCCTGTCCGCTATACTGGATCCTATTCGCTTGGTACCTCGCTCATTTTCTTGAAACCTGGTGGAACTGGCCACGGCATAGCGATTCGCCTGGCTGGGAGGGCTGGGAACCCCGCTGTGGGAATGAAGCAGATCACTTATTCCGAGCGCAGCAGGGACTTAGTATGCGCGGCCTAGGGATGACGTAACAGGGCGCGTAGCTCCAGGTTGTTACCAATTAACTCTCCCGTTGTCGAATGCCACCTCACCTTCCTTCGTACCTGCTTACACCTGCGATCTGTCTAGGGTGTTACATTCTCAGGTCCTCGTAATAGCTTCAGGTCATGTAGAGTCTTCTCTAATGACATCTTCAGTGATATTCATTGGATGGTTTAATCATTAGAGACATTTCACATATCGCCCGCCCTTTCAAAAGAACGAAGATGTTTGAAACGCGATTAAAAAATGAATAAAAATTGAATTGTCGAACGGTACGATTCGGTAAGTCGTCCTCGGACAATTTGGCAATAAAGAAAGGAACTAAATGAAATGAAATTAACTTACTGAAAACTTGCCAGACCTTTCTCTCTTCATTGACGTCTCGTAGGTTAGCTCACCGTAGCGTACGTCAAAAAAATGCCATTCCTCTCAATTCGGAAAAGATTATCCAGAGAAGGGGTTTATAACATGCGGGATAACTGACTAAATGTAACTCAAACAACATTCACATATAGAATCATAAAATCAAACATATGACTATATTTTTTGGAAGCGGTAAACAATAGAAATTTAGTAAGGAGTGAACAAAAAAAAAAACTGAGGCGGAATTATATTAAAAAAATTAGAAATAATAAAAAACTAAATACAGAACTAAACAAACGACGTAACTCCTAATCTGGCGTTTTTGAATAAAGTCTTGAGGATCGATAGACAGGATAGAGTTGGTTGAAGCTTTTTAATTCAGTAACAAAATATCTGACATTGCCATCATGTTTTTAAAAAAATAAATTCATAATTAGAGTCGCATCATGTTTGAATTTGAAGTTTTATGGACATAATGGCATAAGTTAAATTTAAAAATGTTTTATTTATTTAAACATTATAATGTTTTAAGGTTAATAAAAGAATTTCGCTAACATCATTACGATGGGGATGCTTTGCTTTACCAATACCCACAATTTATTTTTTCAACACATGTAACTTTCAACTGCCTCTAATGAATAATTTTAATAATGTTATGACGTTGCTCTTTTGATGGAGCGATATGAATCCCTAACTACAGAAAGATAATTAGTCAAACTTGTAACGAGAGTAAACAATCCTTACTTAGGCTGTTCTTTTGAAAGTATCTAATTGGAAGTACATAGCCTCTGCGGTGTCAGGCACTCTTGAAAGGTCCCTATCCTAACTATACATATATATATATATGGGCCAAATTTTGGACCCCCACTATAGCATTGTCCGATTGACCATAGCAGCATATCTACTATTTATTTACCTGACGTGAAATAAATAATCAAAAAACATGGCCTAAAAGTGAAAAAAAGGTATTTAGGGAATGTTATTAAATCACACACTAGTCTAAATATAAAATTGAGAATTGAAGGTTGAAAGACAATCTTAATGCATACATTTTTTTTTCTTTAATTAAACATTTTTCAAGATCCTACTGAGCAAGACAAAAGGCATGTGTAGAACTGATTTTCGCCAAAACATTTGCTTTGGCAACCCTAACTTTTATTTATTTTTATAAAAATCTTCCACCAATAGGTAGAAGTCTCGTTTAGAAATATGCAGTGATGTCATATTTTATCGGCGTTACCTAGAAACAGATCACGGAACTGTTGTTTGTTCAGCCTTAGGTATTGCTCCATCTGTGAAATTATAAAAAACGGAAACTTCTTAATTCGTTAGAAAAAATATAACACTGTTTTTTAATTCAAATGGAAAATGTAGAATGCATCGATTTAATGAATAAAATAAGCTAAATCACCCTCCATTATTTTTAGGACTGTTATTATAATTAAGAAGGGAAATCCTGAATCCAATGGGGGGGAAATCCTTGACGAAAATCCTGGTTCAAATCCCGCTGCGAGCAAGGCCTTAATTTAGTCTGTTTGCAGCCGGAGATAGATCTTATATATCCATCCCTAGATCCCATAGGAGACCCTCCCTCCCTAGCGCCCTCCTGAGGCTCACCCAGCCTCTATAAAAAATTATAAAAATAGGGTACCCAAAATAAGGGGGGATCTGGCGGTTGAGCGTGATCTAGGACAAATCACCTCCTGAATTTCAGACCCGTTCACAGGTTGTTCTGTACCACTGTTTTTAATTTTTTTTTATTTCAATTAAGTGGATGGAGTGAAATTATATAAAGACACTTTTTTCTTAAAAACTATATATATTTTTAATTTTTATTTTATTGTGATTATTTAAATCTTTTCTCTTCAAAACAAAAATATTTATATATATTTTTAAATCTTTAAAGAAAACCTGAGATATAAATAAAAAAAAAAAAAAACAAACCACATTTCACTATTTCATTTAATTCAAAATACTCAATACCTCAAAACAATACTGAGTGGATACATATCTTAATAAGCTCACTGGAAGGGCACAAAATACTCGATAGTACTAAACTGAACTGGTAACTCGACTAAATCGTTAAGTATATACTGTAGTACTATTTAATAGACAGTTTATAATTTATACAATAGGATTTAAAAGTTTAAATTGTTGTAATTTGAAAGATTAAAAAAAAAACTTAAAAGTCCTTCAAGATCCAATAGAGCAAGTCACAATGCATCTGCAGAAGTGATTTTCGCCAAAACATCTTCCATACCCAACCATACCTTTATATTGTATGTAAATCTTCCTCCGATGAGTAGAAGTGTTTAAAAAAATAGTCTAAGATATGAAAATAACACAGTAGTGACTAATAGTTTGTATATGTTTTTTTTTTTTAACAAAACACTTAATTGAGATATTATTACAATCTTAAATTGTTATTACAATAAGTAGCTATGCAATCATACAATAAAAAAATAAATATATACGGATGATAAAAACAAAATAATAATACTTGCGAAAATGATAATAAAAGAATAAAAAAATAAAAGAATTGCTCACATTCATTCCATAATTACAATATTTAAAATTTGCCTGGGGTCCCCGAGGTAAGCTTCTTCCCCAGGAATGAGGGCAAAGCAGGAGTCCGGGAGGCCCCTGCGCCCTTTACCAGCCACATAGGGACTGCTATTAATTATCAATAGACACCAATAATTAGTACATATAATTACCAAAAACAATTATACGGTTATGACTATGATATATACGACTATGACCCGATTTTTTTCTTTGTTAGTTTAAATCACTTTACGTTAATGAATTACGCCATACAATTCCTGGCGGGCAAGTTAATTTAAAATGGCGGGTGTAGCAAGTTTCAATTAGACATTCACGTTGGATCCGCTGATTATATTCCGATCAGCCGCTTCATCAGAATCTATAAATATTTACACAATATTCTTCCCAAGCTACGTGACTTAGGAGAGCTTTCGGCCTCAGATCTGCTCCTTCGATAAGCTATTTTCGCCATGGGTCTTGATATTTGAACAAATTACATATATTGCTAATGCCTATTTAATATATACTCTCAACATCTCATATAGCATGCTAAATCATGCTATTTTTGTGACTTTGAGATTTAGCAACGGCATGCTAAGTATTACAACATATAGTTTAGAAATCTTAGAAAAATAACAGGTTATATTTCCCAGGCTTAGTATATTCACACTACTAGACGGCTCCCATATTATTTAGTTATTATCAAATAGTTTCTTTGTTCCAGTTATTATAACTTTTAAGTCTAATGTTAACCATTCATAATTTACTGAATATTGTAGTTTATCAATATAATTTTGGAGTATGAGGAAAAAATATTTATTAAACATAGAAATGTGTTTTCATTAAACCGCATGTAACAAATTAACGATATTAATTTCATAATCAGAACTTTATTCGATTATTCATTTAACGCCACTTTATGCTGCTTTGGCTAATCGGAGAACTAGGAGAACTAAATATTGCGTATCCTATAATTAGGGATTTTTAGCGATCACCTGACTCAGCACTGGATCGGAAATGGCTTATACGTCCCCTCTTACGGACGGCATAATTAAGGAATCATTACTCCCTTTAAAAAATCCTAAGGTCACGCGAAAAATTATTTGGAGGAATGGGAGTTTATAATCATGTTTTTTAATTGAAATTTGTAATGTAAATAGAATTTTTTACGCATAGAAAAAATATGTAAAAGTAATGTTAATTATATTATTAAAGTTTATATCGACCATTTCAGGTTTCAAAATTATTATTACATGTATTCAGATGGCACATCTTTACAGAAACAAATATTAATTTGATAAAAAAAAAAAAAAAAAACTTATAATATAATTCTAATTTGATCATTATAGCTCCTCAAGGTAGTATCCTTGGCCAAATCCTTTATACAGTTTATACAGCTGACATCCCAACTCATCCTAATACTATCCTTACCACGTATGCTGATGATACATGTGTATTATCTGTCAACACCAATCCAATTATTGCATCCCAAAGCCTCCAATCCCATATCACTGATCTTCAAGAATGGTGTCAAAACTGGAGAATTAAAATAAACTCTCAAAAATCGCATCAAATCACTTTTACCTTACGTCGTAAACCAATGACTTCCTGCCCTTCAGTATCCTTTAATAATATCCCACTGGTGCCTGTAGAACAGATCCGATACTTAGGGTTGCATCTTGACAAACGATTAACCTGGAATCCTCATACGAGACTGAAAAGACAAGAAACCGCTCGACGTTTCAGGCTACTTCAACACTTACTTTACAAACGCTCTAAGCTCCCAATTTATTACAAAAGACTCATCTAAATGACCATCATACGACCTATTTGGACCTACGGAGTAGAGCTTTGGGGCTCCACTAAGCCATCGAATTCCTCTCGTATCCAATCCCTACAATCCAAAATCCTTAATGCTCCTTATTTTGTTAAGAATAAAATCATCCATAACGACCTTAATCTCCCATTTGTTGCTGATTTGGCCCGAACCCGCTATCTATCCTTTCATAACAAACTTCATTTCCACTCAAACCCTCTAGTTTTAAACCTAGCTTTCTCTTCAATTCCCGATAATCCTCCGAGGCGTCTGAAAAGAAGATGGCCCCGTGACTTCTTAGTTTAACTTGTGATTTGAGTACTACCAGTGGGTAGTTTCTCTACTTGTCATTTTCACATGTCATTATGTATCGCTTAGCACATTTACTAGATGTGTTTTTATTATACAGTTGTAAATATCAATAAATAAATTAAGAAAAAAATTAAGATCATTATAGCTTGGGTTATGAAATCATTGTTTTATTTATACATTTATAAGTGAATATACTATTGAAATACGGTTTTATATTTAACAATTCGTTTCTTTCAAAGCGAACTTTCGTCTTTAAAGTTGCTGCATCGTAAACTAGCTCAGTCATCCTTAGAGGTATCATTAAACCATTTTTAAATCATTTCCTTTTTCGCAATTTTAATAACTATCAATTAAAATAATTATGTAGTTGCCTGGAAAACACGGAATGAACATGCACTGCTTCACCGCAAATTGGTTCGTTTTTGTTTTAATTGTTTATGTCTTCATCAAGCAATTAGGATTGGTGTGAACCAGAGTTGAAAATAATTGCTTTATTTATAACAAGCCAAACTTTTTGGGGAAAATACCAATCCTTTAGTAATTTACCTGCAATCCGTATCCTATCCGTTGTTGTTAATGTACTTTGGTGTTAGCTTCAGAGTATCTAGAGTCTAATAATTCATTTTAAAAAATTTTCAATCAATTCCGACGATGAAACAAAAAGTAGCCTAATGTTCGTTACGCAGCCATTGAATGTGAAAATGGAAACTTATCGCTATTCAATTCCTTTTTTTTATTTTGTACAAGAAAGTATTATTAGTAAAGTAGTTATTAATAATAAAAATCATAATGATAATAAGCCTTGAGCAAACTCAAAGGCTCGGTGCCGGTACCAGCATTCTCTGCTTAAAAAATTCAGTCCACGAGTCACTCACTACCCCTACCCAAATCCACTAGATTCACTCTTAATCCGATCACGCTACCCAAAAATACAGGTTTTCATATTGCTCATTAATATGTTTTAGAAGCTTTCTCACTTCTATCATATTAACCGGATGCTTAACTACTTAATAAAAAGTAATTCTTAAAAAAAAAAATTATTCCTCTACCCATGAAGTATATTAGGGTCATTATATTGTAGAGACCGTGCTGTTTTCACACCAACGGTTGTGCATGGAGCTGATTCGGCTTAGATCGCCCTCAACCTTATCAATTATCCATTAATTAAGGGTAGCCACAGCAGACGTTTAAGTCCCAGCATTTCTATATCCCACAGAGTCGATTAACCACTGTTAACAGAAAAAATAATTTATCTGCCACAGCCGTTCTCGAATTTAGGAACTAGAGCTGAGTAACCCAATACACTACGTAATGAGGTACAAATAGTATTAAAATAGTTATTAATAAAATTTGACCCTCAGCAATCCATGAAGGGCCTTAGGCTCAGTACCTGGTAGAGACTATACTGTGTCTAGGACAATAGGGAGGTGATTAGTCTGAGATCACGCTCAATTAGCAGGTTTTCCCATCGATTAAGGGTATCCACTTTGTAGTGATTGGGTGAGCCCACCAGAAGGGTCTCTAGATCACTCAGGGTCCATCCGTGGCAGTTAATAAATGAAATAATTTATCTGTTACAGCAGGATTTGAAGCCGGATTTTAGCCATTCGGAACAGCAACTCACCCTTTTACCACTAAGCTACAATGTTCCGTAAAATAGTTATGAGTCAAAACTAAAATAAAACAGGAAATCACGTCCATTCTATTGTACGATATTTGCACAAGGTCTGATGACCCCTTACCCTCTAGTCTCCCAGGTGTGAAGGGTCAAACTGCTGAGCTCTTTGAGACCTCATGGCATCTCTAACCAATGGAGGTTGAGTAAGAGCACTGTAACCGCAACCGCATTGAACATGAGAAGAAGATCCGGTCATTGCAAGAACTTAAATTGCCAAATGTATTTTATGATGATGCTCTCTCAACCTTCGAGGTGGATTGCAGGCGTGAGTAGAGCAATACATGATTATGAGAATCTGACCAGAGTTTCGGATAGAAATGTTAAATTTGGTCGACATATGGTGGAAATTGTACAGGTATACGATCATATTATATTCAAATGCTAAGAATGGTTTTCAGAAATTTAGTATCGTAAATATCAGATACCTTTGTTATCGGTATAATTGACTGAACCCGTTAAGTTCCTGAATTAATATTGTAAGCGGGTACTTTATTAGTATGGTGTTAATCGGTAGTACGGTGAGAGAAATGGCCAGTGGAATGAGATTCCATGTTGACAAGGAATTGTCACATATGTGTAGTTAAAACTTCTTCTTCAAGTGTCATCTTCCTTCCGAAGGTCGGCAATTTTCAATTTTGGATACTGCAGGTCTGAAAAGTTATTTTGTAGAGCACTTCTCTTTTAAGTTTCGCATCCAAGAGTGTCGTCACCTTCCTAAGCTTCTTCTTCCCTGGATTTTTTTTCTGAATTATCAGCTGCAATAAGTCCCCACGCGTTGCCTTTAGCTATTTTTATGGTTTCTTGTTTTTCTTCTTTATCCTCTGCATAGCAGTCTCGTTTTTAACTCTATTCATCCAACTTATATTGATTGAACAAGGTTTTTAGTAATAAAGGATTGTGAATTTCAGTTTGTTAATAAGGAACGATATACTTGGATGGCACAATCATTGAAGATCAATCGATATCTATTGTGAAGCTGAAAGAGTGCTAGTTATTGATAAAATTAATAGAATTTCAACTAATTAGTATTTATTATTTCCTATATGATTTATTAAGAAAGTCCAATTAATATACAATCACTATTAATTAAGGAAAGGTTATTACTAAAATCCTAGCTAATAATTAAAATTCCCATGACTATTTCTTACCTTTATTGCTACGACATCAGTCCATTTAGGAAGTCCCAACGTTTCGCAATACTTTTAGATGACTACCGATTATTGTAATATACTAACTTGGGTTCTTAACGTAAATATGTTAAGAACTATTTACAAGCTCTGACAACCTATTATGTTTTTAACTTCCATTTACTTTTATTTACGAACAATAAAATTACTGGATAAATACATGGTTACACACATATATTTAGTAATAAATATGAAACTGTAAATTGCTCACAGACAAGGAGGCACTTAGAAGGCGATAAGTTAGCGGTTATAGCTTTCACTCAACAATAACCCACTTCCAACGTGTGCCTCGTAAACGGTCTTGTTAAATTGAACAAGAGAGACCTAAATTATCGGAGAAGTAACAGTTGCATTCAATGGTAATCGGGCGGCATGCTAATGAAGCCATTAGCCATCATCTGGGTCCATTCCTCACCGCATCTAACGGCTCCATTTCGGAACAGGCTCTATGAATGGCACAACCTATGTATGTGTGTATTTATTTATTTAATTTTTTTTCTGGGTAGGGGAAAATCTTTCATAAGACGAAGTGTAATATTAAGAAAAAAAGTCATACAACAGTGTAGGATTCCTACTCACTAAAAAACCACCTCCCGATTATCCTTTTACCGTCCCACGGAACAGCCGTCAAGCATTACTTCGTGGGGGGGGGGAACCTATGTGCTTATTTCTTCCTCGGACAACTTCTGTGGGATTAGCCAGAGCTTGGCCTCTCCTTTCTCGCTCCTGTATTCTGAGCCTTCTTCCGATTTGCGCTGCATAGTCTGCTGCAGCACTCCAATGCTCCTGCCTAGTCATCATCAAAGTAATAATATTTTCCGGCGATGATTCCTCTCCGATTTTTATGTCTAGCTGTTCCTTTTCTCGAGTTTGTCGAATTTGCTCCGTATTTTGTTGAGCTTTCCTATCCGATACCAGAAGCAGACAACCCGTGCTACACTTCCGTATTTTTTCGACATTATCACCAATGCTCTGGAGGTCAGGATCGCTTTTTATTGTTCGCAGGATATCCTCCGTACGTCGAGCCCTCCTTTCCCGTGACCATCAGAGCATCTGGGCGAGCAGATCTCATATTCCTGCTTATTTTTTGTTTATTTGGCTTTCTATGATTTTTCTTCTTGGCCTTCACCTTTTTCCATTGTCCACCGAGCTCTTCTCTTGGATTAGTTTCAGGTGTTGCAGTGATGTCTTTTTCTTCCTGACCATTTGGTGTTTTTGTGTTATAGTCGGTCTTCCCTCGAGTACCTGAAGTTTTTTCTCGAAATTTTTCACGAAGAGATTGTCTGAGTTCCTCAGCTGTTTCATTGTAGTGCCCGTTCTGGGCTGTCGTCTATTCTGGACAATTGGTCCTAAAGCATGTGGATTGAAACACCCTCTGCTTTTATCTTGTTATTGGTATTTCTGGCCTTCTTGACACAATTGCTTTCTTTTTTTATCACTTGAAGTATTAGTTACTGCAATGGGCAAGTGATCCACTACTGCAGCACTGCGGTCGCTGGATAACGACACCTAAGAACCCGCATTCTCAGACGCCGGTACTGGGTATCCGACCCCCTGCAACGCAAGGTTGGTCTTTTTTACGTGTCTTATCATGTTTGGTTTATTAGTCGGAGTGCCTTTCCCTAGTCTGTTTGGGCCGCGAGAGGTATTTTATTTCCCTTTTGCCCTCTATTTGCAGCGAGCATTCCCCTATCCGCCACCAGGGGACGCGCCACGTATGGGTTTCAGACTCCCACCGTGGTGTATGTGTGTGTGTAATCCGAAAAATAGTAAAGTTTTTACCCTTAACCGGGGGAGAACCTGGCAGTTAAACCTGGCCTTGAAAAAATCACCTCCCTCCACAACCACTGTTCTAGAAAAAATACAGTCTCTATTGCGAACTGAACACTGAAGACTTTTCAGACGTTCTTGGTTCGTAGTGGCACAGGTTTCCATTTTTTTTTCTTATTATATTTCATTTGTTAATTTATTTTTATTATGTAAAAGTGAATATGGGAGGGTTACTGCTATAACTCATTGTAACACAACTTTGCAGGAGAGGTTTTAAATTTTGTTATAAATATATAAAACAATTATTTTATCTACTATGTCAGATGTTCTAGATTTTTTTAAAGATATATTAACTCTATCAAAATAATTAAGAACATAAAATATTAATGTTTGCAGGAGAAAATATTAATTTCGTTCTATCATTCGATTACGTGTAATCATATAAATCGAATTCACGACTTTTCAGTTTGGTTATAATAATATAGATAGATCTGCATCATCAAAAAATATATGTGAACAAAATTGAGTGATAAAAAAAAAATGAAGCCATATTTGGGAATATTTTTACTCTGCAACCTCGAAATAATATAATATATTAACAAACTTAGATTATATATAATTATAATTATGCGAATAATATTATTATGTGAGCAGGTTTAAAACCAATTCCATGTTAACGGACATGTTTCACAGATTTTTATTACGGATAATTTATTGTTTCTTATATAACATGTGTATCCAATCCTGCAATCCATTTTTCTAGAATGTAGTTTTAAATTGTAGCCACGAATTAGCCCTTACAGACATACTATATGTAAAGTGCGCGTTTTCATTAACGCTCCCCATAGCTGGCGGATGTGGGGATTGTCCTTGGATATTCCTGGGAGGTTCATACCGGACGGAGGTTCATCCGATGGACTCACTGGCCACTTATGAGATCAGGGCTTCAGACTAGATGGAAGGTATGATGCAGATCCCCTGCTCACTTATTTTTTAGTTCATTACCACCATTAGCAAATACATAGAGTGAATTTAACAACCCAAAATATTTAAAAACAAATAAAACTAACAAGAAATCACCTACACTGTCTATCTTGGGCCGTATACGAGTACACGTAATAAAAACTTGTCTGGAAGTTCTAAAACGGTTGGTTGTCTGATGAATAGTTTATCCCATCAATTCATGTCAGGGCTTAGCAGTGCAATCTTTATCCTTACTGGTCATTTTTATATAGTCGTTTTTTTACAGTTAATGCTTCCCGATACCCAAAATCTTCCCTATCGGCCCATTCTTCTTCGTCTTGCAGCCCTCTTGCTGCCATTCCTTCTCTTTCATCCTCCGTCCAAGTCTTCCTCTCTTTCTTCTGTAATCTGGTTTATATAGGAAGAGTTTCTTTGGCCTTCTCTTGTCGCTCATTCTCATCAGATGGCCAAACCATTGAAGCCTCCTGGTGTCTATCTCGTATAATATATTCTACTGCCCTATAGTTTCTCTTATAACACTATTGGTTATGTGTTGGAGCCTTGAGATGCCCCAGCTACCTCTTAGAAAGTCCATCTTAAGAGCAAGCAGTTTACGTGCATCTTGTCTTGTTAATGTCCATTTTTCGGCCCCATAAAGTTTGTCCCCAGAACAAAATAATGTATAAAGAAAAGAATGAAAAATATATTTTCTTATTCATTTCTAGCGAGACCCCTTTATTCCAAAGGACTGAGTTGAGGATCCTAATGATTTTCCTTCCTCGGGATATCTTATTTTCTATATCCTTGTCGAGTGTCTCATTTATATAGACACCTAAGTACTTGAAGTCCTTGCTGCGAGATAGAGCTTCAATCGAAAAGGACTTGGACGGATAATTAAAGGACACGCACTCCGTTTTCCCCTGATTTATGATTATATTATTTTTATTTATGATTTATGACTCCATTTAGAGTACTCCTCAAGGAGGTTCCTAAGCATATATTTCTGGTCCCATTCTTCTGACGCTATGACTACCTAATCTTCACTCCCATGTACCACCATTTTTATTTCCAACCCTTGAGTGCTTGTTCAATGAACAGGTTAAAGAGCGTAGGTGATAGGCTTAGTTTTTAAAATAAATAAAGCGAACGTTAGGACGATATGTAATGAGTTTTTACAGGTACTCGTGACTAAGACAAAAGCACAACGCGAGACACGACATTGCATAAGATACGTTTCCGCCGAGTATTAAGCCTTGCCGAGCTAATAATACAGCCAGTGACTCCCTAACTAGCTACCACCATCTCCAGAGCATTATATATCAATGGACTCTATGTAATCACAGGTTATTTAACGCCAGTCTACTGGTTTTGCCGCCCGTTCATTATCTTAAACGGTAATGTAGTGAAGGTTCGCCTCAACAAGTTCCTAAAATGCCTAGGGGCTATCTTGTCTCTCTTCATGTTGTTTTTTTTTTTACCGATTAACGGTCCTCCTATTTTTAGTAACCATGGGCATCGAAAATTTCTGTTGTAAGTAGCTGTAAGAGTCATAAAATTATTACATTAAAAAAAAACTTTGAAACACTGAGGTTCTCCTCGGGGATAGGTATCATGACATAATAATATATTAACAGGAAGTTTTAATTAATTTGTCGTATATATGGGCAGTGCATATGATCACCCAAGGAAGCCGTAGAAATTTCTCTGAATAGTACAATAAGTTCGAAAAATAGTAGGACATCAGCTTCGGAGGTTCTTGCTTCGAGTTATGTCACAAGTTTTAACTTTTCATTCGTTACCTTTTTATTATTTTCGAAAATAAAAAAAAATAATGAGTTTTAGTCTGAAATAAAGACTGTTGCAATGGGAAATGCGTATATTTCCATGGCCTTTCCATCTAGAAATAAATGTTTCAACATTCATTTCGAAGTACAGATGATATATATTTTTATTTTGAAGAGAAAAGATTTGCACTGGCAGGGATCGAACCCTGGTCGTCCGCCTCTCCGTGGGAGCGCTCTTACGATTTGGGCTACCAGGGGTCGCCTCTTAGTCAGGACACATCCGTCCTCTTCACCGATCCTTTGTCCCCGTGCTCTCGCAATTTTGCGATTTATACAAGAGGAAGAATGTTCATTGAGCATTACTTTAATTAGGATCTGGTTGTTAATTAAAACAATGAATAAAAAATTGTAAATAATATAATGACTAAAGTCAATAGATATGTTTATTGAAACGTTCATTTCTTGATGGAATGATTACCGAAATATACAGATTTCCCATAATTATATTATTTTTTCCATACTGAAGCTCACGATTATTTTTAGTTTAGGAGAATATTAAAAAAAGTAACCGAATGAAATGTAACCTTACATTTAAAAAAAAATAAAAGTTTGAAACTTCTTTGATTTTATCTTATGTCATTATTCCCATGAAATTTCATGTTCAAGTATAATACAAGTCAAAATATGAATTTATTAAAAATATGTTGAAATGGAATATCAATATCATTTCTGAATTAATATGCTTCAACCAATAATTGCTACTGAAGGCTTCACTCAAAAATACCAATTTTGAAGGAGCGATACGAGCTACAATGTTACAGTTATCTTATACATGATTTTCAAGAAAGTGTTTCCCATGTATTATAGACTTGCACTCTTGACAAACAGATATTTTTCGTTATGTAAAAAAGAGAAAATAAACACGGTTAGGCAAGAATCATTTGATTGCTGAGAGTCATGCTTATAAATTGACGCGCTACCGAATTCCTGGCTAAGTGCTTCCTCGAAGGATTTCCTAGCGCCACCAGGATCCAAACAGTCCTTCGATCGCCAGGACCAATATTTGCGGAGGGTAGAGTAGATTCCTGCTTCTGGGGACGGAGCTCGCGAAGACTGGGAGTCACGAACGACTGGGTCACGTCACGTATTGTTTTTCCTCAAACGAGCCGCCTCCCTCCTCGCTCGTCTCAATTACGTCATTTGTTGTGCTAATGAAACAACCCCGAGTGTCGTCGCAAATTTATTTATAATCTTGCCAACAAATGGGTTGGATTCCGTAATACTTATCTTTTTTTGCATATTATGTATGCAAAAACATGATATTATGTACATTCATAACTGAATGATACATAACCAATTTGCAATCTGAAGAGAACAGGCATTGTTATGAAATGATTATTGCAATCATTTTTTTAAATATACATTAATGTTTGTTATTTTGAAATGATATGCTCATTCATTCATTATCAATGTAAATATACGATAGTATAAAAAAAAAAAAGAATGGTTTTAAATAACTATCAATATGGCTTCATTAGATTGAAATTTCGTCTTGTCTGATTACTCACTTACACACTGCTATGGCAAATCGGAAGTGCTACATTGGTAGTAATTATTTTGCCTATCCAGGTATTATTAGGACAGAGATATTTAACGAGTACCTGACACCGAACGTGCTCGTGCCCCTCATTTTATGTTCCTTCCGAAGGACATCATAACTAAGGATTTAAAAAAACAAAAACAAGCCAGGCTGCGAACCCGCGATCTTGGGTATACTTGGTTGTCATGCTAACAACTAAACAACGTTAGGTGTTATATGATGCTTTCCCGCGACAATACCATCTTTGCGCCTTTCTATTCTAAAATTTAATTATAATAATTAAAAAACTTTAAAGTACTCGTCTTCTTGGACTGCTCACCCTAAGTTCTTTTACTCAACTCCTACGTGCAAGATCTTAGACTAATAAATTTTATAGAATCCCGTTCATCCATGATGCTACTATATGAAATTCTCAATCTCCATTTCTAAAGCTTATTCCTTAACTTCAATGATGTACTAATTATTTTCCCTTTTCCTCGATGATTAGTCTTCCGCGCAAATGACCATGTAGGTTTGAAAATATTTAAAAGTGATGATTAATTATAGTTTATCTTAGAAATTTGAATTTAACTAACTGTGAATAAACCAAAAAGATTAAATTGACACTTGACTTGTGGGCATTTGTTAGGTGACTGGGTGAGACTTTAAGACAAAGGGAAATTTTTCATGACGTCACTGATTTGCCTAATTCTCTTTGTATGGCTTTACCTCCATCGAAAAAAAAGAATATGTATAATCTTATCTCTCTTTGCTTCATTAATTAAACAGTTCAGGATAGATGTGTCAGAAATAATTGGCTTTAAAAACAAAGCTCTTCACAAAGTTTTTTTTTTTATTTAACATTTATCATGCTGGTTCCAATAGTACTACGACAATTTAAAATATTTGTCAAAACGTAATGCGGCTGATATAAATTTATATTTTGTTTCTGAATGTTTTATTGGCATTATCGCAATATCCACGACCATGAACTGGAAACATTTCACTTCCATTAATCATATTTTATCCAATTATGACGCCTATACGGACTGTAGATGGATGGTTATGGAGCTGGGAATACTTGGATAGACGAGGGAAAGGGAGATATATCCCTAAATAGGGAAGATAAAGGATCTGGGCTAACAAGAGCCATCATACATCAATATCTGTTACCTCATCTCCCGCCTGTGAAAGTACTCCCTGGGGTACGCCTATCCGATCGCTTCACTTGCGTCTCCTTCGGGAAAGAAAACTTATCTTCAAGCTAATGTTAGAGCTGGGTGGTATCTGTAGGCTATATTAGTTGCGTTGTCGTGATTAATCAAGTCTCTTACTGGTCTCATTCTCTATACACGAGTTTATAAAATGGTCGTAGGTAGTCATCATGATCTAACTAGGGCGAGGAAGTCGAGAGATATTCCTCACTCAGTCTTCACATCATGTCGCTTTCGATCTGGTCCTCGAGATTCTTCTTGATCCAATGATGGGCCGCAGGGAGCATGAGTTAATTCTGGGTTCAAATCCGACAGTGACAGAAAATTTAATTAATCTGTTCATAGCTAAATGTCGACCCTGTGGGATCTTCAGCCCTGGGGCACACTTAGCCTCTTTAAAGTGGGGAGAAAAGCGTGGCAGTTAGGCGTGATTTCGGGCAAGTTTGATCTTTCTTCATATTTTCATTTGAACAATACTCATTCTCCAAACTACTGTGCCTATTTATTTACAGCGTAACAGTATATATTCCAATAATAAAAATAAATACTAGATAATTAGCACTACTATATACCTAGGTATTAATCCAGTCAAATCTGACACACAGAGTTCCATCGAGGAGTGTAAATATTCAAAAGAGACGTGATGCGATTGCTTATCAACTAATCAATAAATCAAGCATTTTAGGATTGCTTCGAGTTGAAAGGTTATGATTAAGCATTTGAGAGTGTAATTATTGAAATGTTCGGAAATTGTTGTTGACTAATTCTTGTGATATCATTGTCGAATGATGATTTATGACCTTCCTGGATCGTCAATGCTGAAATATTACCCTTTCTTGCACTAGTAATGTGTGATATAAAAGGCGGCGGAGTGCCTCAGTGGTAAAGCACTGAGTTGCCATGCCGAAAATCCTGGTTCAAATCCCGCTGCAGGATAGACTTTTATTTAGTCTGTCATCACCCGGAGATGGATCATTTAGGATATAGGACCCTCCTTGGGCTCACCCAGCCTCTAAAAGTGGGTACCCAAAATAAGGGGGGAAAACTGGCGTATGAGCGAGATCACCTCCCTGCCCGACTATTGTCCATGAAACAGTACTGTCTCTACCATACTGAAACCCAGACCCCTCACGTGGGTTTGGAGTGGTGCAGATTTTTTTTTTTTTACAGATTTATTGAAATTTACTACTTTATTATGATAATACAACAAGTATTTATTATCAGTGATTTATAATGACATGGTACTCAGGGAACTGGAGAATCTAAGGACTAGTAGTACTCAAATAACAGATTTAAGTTAAAGGGTCACGAGACCTTCATCTTTTAATAATTTATCAAGATTTAATTTTTAGTATTTTCTTTATCAAGGTAAAATAATTTGTTTGAAAGGGGGAGAAAGAAATAGTGGGGGTTTGATTGAAATAAGTGGTTTGTACTTATTTCAAGATCATTGATATTAAATACCTATTCTAGTAGGTGTGTATAGGAACATTTACAATATATATACAAACCAAACATTCATAAAATTTTTGTATGAAAACATTTGATTATTAATGCGATTAGCGTTGCTCACAAATCATCCAAATTTTTAACTTTAAAAGAAAAATGAAACTTTAAGTAGGTTGTAGAGTTTTATCTTAAGCGGTTTACTGAAGGCAGTTAGTTAGCTTAAGCGTTTTAGCCTCAACCAACCGTGTCCAAGAATCTTTCCCTCGTAATGATTGTGGTTCTCTTGAATGTGTCAGGGTTACTTGTCTTTTCGTTAGCGAGGCTCGCTAATACTTTTTAGTCACCTTCTAGAATAAAAAATAATTCGATAAAAATTAGACTAGAACGTAATAATCAAAAGAAATTATAACTATTTATTTTAATCATCTTTTATTGAAATATTTGAGCTCTAGTTTTTTTGTATGCATAGATAAATTTTTCCAGAGGTAAGGAGGGAAAAGTTATGATTGAAGTAATATTCTATTTATTCATATCTCGATATGTTTACAATTTATGCATAGTTATGAATAATAATAATTGGGGAGCGGAGTGGCTCAGTGGTAGAGCACTCTGTTGCCATACCGAAAATCCCTGTTCAAATACCGCTGCAGGCAAGACTTTTATTTAGTCTGGTTGCAGCCGGAGATGGATCATATAGGATCAAGGACCCTCCAGCGGTTCACCCAGCCTCTGTACTGTCTCTGCCACCCACTGAACCGCAGACCCTTCATGGGTTTTTGTGGTTCTGTTTTTTTTATGAATAAAAACTAGTCTTACTACCATACAAAAATTGAAGCGCATTGAAAATTCCTTTTAAGAGAAACTGCAGGACATATTAATTTGAATTATTTTAATACAATATTTTCTTGATTCAATAATTATTTAAACAATAATTTAAAATTGTAATCTTGATTTAGTCCTTGCATTATATTGCTTCTCAACTACGGTAAATAGTTTAAGTCGAATTTCACTGTAATTGACCATATCTTTTTGTAAATACATATTTAGGTATAATAATTACAAATTATTATACGTACTTATGTAAATTCTTACTATGGTGCTAG
Source organism: Troilus luridus (assembly GCA_964056705.1). Classification (NCBI taxonomy): domain Eukaryota; kingdom Metazoa; phylum Arthropoda; class Insecta; order Hemiptera; family Pentatomidae; genus Troilus; species Troilus luridus. The sequence goes on from OZ057415.1 coordinate 84,760,718, forward strand.
TCAAATATAATATCTAATATAAGTTATTATAATTATCTAAGCTTTCGTATTAATTAATTTTATTACAGTATTCCAAAATTCCATCCAAACATAGGCCACTTCTATTGAAGAAATAAATCTTTCAGTTTTCATTGTTATTAAAAATAATTTTAAATAAATATTATTATTGTATATTTTTTAAAATTTAAGGATGTATGTAGAACACGGGCGGATCCAATTATTTTTTCACCTCCACCCGGACTATTTTCTTCTCTGTATGGAGTATGGTGTAATCATGGTGGTTAACATCGGTGTGATTTATCAACATTAAACCAGCAACCCGCCCTGACACATAAGTACAGAAACATAAATATATCCAACGAAATGTAATATCAATAGACGAAATTTCAATCGACATTTCCATGCAAATAGACATTGCTCTCAAAGGGCCATTATCCTGAATTTAGCGCGGCTTCTGTTAACAATTGTTGACAATGAGACCGGATTGGGTTGGACCCTCTTGTTGGAACACAAAAGTCGGTTAGGAGGCCCAATTGTTGAACTATTGTTGCTTACAATATCCAGTCATTTTATGTCAGTTATGTTAATGACAGCTGCAACATCCGTCGTGCATTTCTACTTATAATAACTTGCGCTTGGCGTTGCAATATTCGGTTATATAACCATTCGACCTCATGCCAGTTGGGTAGAAATCAAGTTTCAAGTATTTCGAAGTTAGTAATTGGTCTGGCTTGATTATTTAAGGTGCGCTTTAGGTGGAGAGCGCATAATAGTATTCAATAGAAAGAAATCGCAAGATTAATGGAACCCGTGACGGATTTTACATTATTTCCTCTATTTAGCTGACGTTTTTCTACTCCTCAAAAAGTTTCAGGAATTGGTTTCTTCCACCTGCTTTCAGGAATTGGACGAGGTCCTCCTAGGTACTATAATGCACCCTCATGATCGAATTTAACCCGAATTTGATCAAAAACAATTTATTTTTATCAAAAAAATGATCTCAATCTAGAAAAGTTACACGGTTCTACCCTGGATAAAGACCAATATTTATATCTGAAATATTGATAAATTTTATTTTACTTTGCTTTTCGCTAATTTACGTCCCTCATATCTTACATTATAATTTATCCTATATATTAATTTATTTCATTGTTCAAAAATAAAATTAAACTAATCAAAACTGGGCTCTATTCTTCAAGGAATTTAAAATATTAGAATATAATTATCTATTTGTATCAGTTTCTTAGTAAGTAACCATAATTGGTATCCCGTTTAGCAATTTTTTCTCTTCTCTTTCCAAATAGAAAAAATAATGGCGATTCCCACCGAGAAAGATCGCACATACTACAACAGAGGAAATAGTTTTATTAAAAAAAAAGCGAAAATATAGTTTCAAATTATAGGGACCTCAAAAGGTATTTTATTTTCCTTGATAACGAATCAGTTTAATTTATTTATTTTTATATTTTGTATAAGGTTTAGCTGAAAATAGTTCCCAAGTTTGATTTTTATATTTTTAATTAGTAAATCAAACGTGCATGAATACTCTCATGAAAGCTATATTTAATCGTTTTATGTAATAGGTAACACAATATTTTATACAACTTTAAACGCAGGTGATTATTTATTTCAGCTCGAACCAGCCATTCACTACATGAGTTAAGAATGCGTTATAGTCCCGTACGTCACTTAGAACCGTTAGTATGGAGATTATTTTTCTCTAGATAAGATCAGATGAAGTATTTCTTTTGTCATCGCGTTACAATTGAGTGATGATTGGAAATTAGGACAAGATATGATAATTAAAAAGTTCAGTTATCATATCCAGGGGATTTAATATTGTAATGAAATAACGAAAGTAAGGGTAATAACAAAAATAAAAAAAAGGTTAGACTAAAATTTATCGACAGGCGAACTTTTTATGATTTTTTCCTAATAATTCGATGTGAATCCTAGTACAAAAAATATTAAGAAATTGTTTTTACTAATGAAACCAAGCGTAGAATATTCGACTTAGGATTGAATTCCAGAGACAACCCTAAACTACTGAAGCATGGTTTGAAACTCTAGTAGCTACTTGAGTTGCAGGTCCAATCCCCACATCACATATTCGATTCTTGTACCTGAATTATTGTATAACTATACCCGGAATTTAGGCATGGATGGAGCAAAAAATATTAAATAAAATCAAAAGTTATGATATATTGGTTTATTATTATTATAGCATACAAATAAATATATTAGTGACTCGAAAAGTGGAAACCCATAATTAAAAATACAAGAGACATAACGAACAAGTTTTCAGGAAAAAAATATTAGTCTAAAAACCACGCTTTATAAGAAAAGATAAATAAAAAGTAGAAAATATTTTTTACAAAATTAAGGACAAAACCATTTAATTTTATGTCTTGAAAATAAAATTTGAAAATATCTTTAAGAGCATCCCACACTTTTTTACGATAATTTTTTCTTTTGTTCGTCACTCAATACTTATTGCAAATTATCTTCTACTTTTTAGTTCTGTTTCCTAATAAAGCATGATTATAAAATTATAATAAAATTAATTTTAGCTTTTTTAACTAATATATTTTTCTTGCAAAATGTATAAAACTACCCAGTTGGCCCTGCCAGTTGTCATATGCTTTTCTTAAAGGTTAAGCTACGTATACTTCGATACTTGGCACAAGACACTACCGCATCTTCGGGCATGAAAAATCGCTAATCCTGATGATCCTGATCAGGGAAATGGGGCTAACTTAATAAATCACTGTATTTTGTTATCAGTTCTTGGGAAGTGTTCAAATTTAATTTGATGTTTTGAAGTGACCGATAGAAGGGGTGTACTTCTTGATTCTGCAATGTACACATCAAAGGTGGTGAATGAACTTTGTTTAAGAGATATTCAATTTAACTAAACTATTTTATTTTTTCTGAAGCAAATATTGCTGCAATATTAAATAACAAGTTCCCCTAAGGGCCACAATTGCATAAGAACATAGCCAGGTTCCAAACCGTAGCGTCATCCAGTCAAACAAACGATTAAGGATTCAACAGGGCCTGAATAGATGATTGGTACTGGGCCTTGTCCATTGCAAACATCCTTCCGTTAGTTACAACATGCCGCTATATTTCACTCTTATTGAAAATAAATTAATAACTTAGTCTCACTACTAACGAATATATCTAATAAAAGATCTAGGACAAATCGTCTTCCTGCAAAACCGTTGCCCATGAAACAGTACAGTCTCTACCATGTTCTGAACCCCTGACCCATTCACGGGTTGTAGTGATGCAGATTTTTTTTTTAACGAACAGTATTCAATTATATTGAAGTTGCGTAATTACAAGTCCTGGAAAATACTCAAGTGGTTCCATTGAACGTTGTCGTTTCCCACATGAAATTATTCGTCTATCTAAAGTCGGTTCCTCGAATATATATGAGTAAGTAAAGATTTTTTTATGCTAAACGAGGTGACTTTTTAGCATTTTCTTTTTTTATTTCAACTCTTGATTATCCGGACTATGATTAGGCTATACACGTTTTATAAATATTTCCTTATGTTTGCATACCAACTTCGTTGAGGTTCCAACTATTCATGAATTTTAACATAAATTTTTAGGTGATATAGGAAAAGTAATGAATGGAGTTAAGTGATATTTGTGTCTTGTCCCGTGTAGGTGAGAAGGGCATTATATTTCAATAATAAACATAATGTGTTAATAACAATTATTATATGAGGAAGAAAATGGTCCGGGTAAAGGTAAAGAAATTACTCTTATATAGCGATAACTTTTTATTGGTAGGCCAACGTTTCAACCCAAATTGCAGGTCTTCTTCAGGGCTAAATATACAAGATAAAAATAAATTAAAATAATAAATGGATAGAATAACACTATATGTAGTATAATGATAGAATTATTTATATACTATATTATTTCTACTATTTACTAACCCATAACATTATTTATGTGACCATGATAATTATGGATGTATATGTATGAGGTCAACTAGTATTAATCAACAATTAATATAGTACAAAATAATTTAAACTATTTTGACCTTGATTGAGAGATTTATACGAGCCCAGAGATTATATAAATCAATTTTGATTTTTCATAAGTTCTAGATAAATAATTAAGCGGTAAATTCTTATTCACATACTTATTATTCAACACATACATAGGAGAAAAACCAAAGCATGTCCTAAATTTTGGAAGTTTATGAGTTCCAAAAGTTCTCCCAAAGCCAGTCCTGCAAGATTACTTTTTATTACATGTTTGTATTTATATAAAAGGAAAAAAAAACTCAAGACGAAGGAAAGTAGACTAATAATTGTATTATTGCTAATAATATAATTATCATTACATGAAAGTATGATAATATTTTTAAACTAATAAAACACGGAGTTAAATTTAACAGTTATAATGTTGTACTGCTTACAATGCTTTCATTTAGGATGAGTTCATTTAAATAACATGTTGGTTGTAGAAAAATAAAATAACCCAAAATAGTTAACATAAAATTACAAGTAGGCCATTTATAGCAACTCTCTTTTTTTAAAATTTTATTTGTTAATAATATCAACGATTATAAATTTTCTTAAAATTTCCTGACCGCTTTATAGATTTATTTCACCACTAGAGTGGTTCCGAATTCCATTCTGATAATAAAACAAAGTACCAGTTTGATTGCTCACTAAGAGAAAACCCATTATTAATAATCTATCTAGGTTTAGTACTGGCGGTAAAATGCCTTTTAAAAGTTTATATTTATCCTGAATGGATTTCTATTATAAAACAGATACATAAACAAATTTATCGCAATACATAAACGTAGAAGACATATAAAAAATCACCTCGTAAATTTTATTTCTGACAATGTTAATTTGTTATATATCGCATAATGTATTTTGTATTTTGAATCGTAAAAAGTATTTATTGATTTAGTATTTTTAAATTTCAAATTTTGAAATGTCGCTTTCTTTTTCATCTTTTAATCGCGAAATAAAATGGTCCGGTTGTGCAGTAAATCGATGTTTGTTAATTTAACGTCACTTTATGCTGCTATGGCTAATCGGACGATGCTACCGTGGGAGCTCTAAATTTTGCCTATCCAGGTTTAATTAGGATAGGGATTTTTAACGTGTACCTAACATCGTACAGGCACGACACCCCCGTTTAATGTCCCTTCCGGAGGTCGGCGTAGCTAAAGATTTTTTGCTCCCTTTAAAAAATCCTAGGTCCACCATATGCTAACTACCAGACCACAGGTCACCCCCGATATAAAATTGAGTAAAACCTCGATCGAACTTGCTATGGGGTCCAAAATGCAAAAAATAAAGTAATTTATAAACTTTAAAAAAAAAGAACTGCATGACAACATATGAAGAGTCTTGAGCTTAGTGGTACATGAACAAGACTAAACTGTTTGTAAGACAACGGTTGTGCAGTGAGGTGGTTTGTCCTAGATCAGGCTCACCCATCCTTTCACTTAATTACTAATATAACGGTTGTATTTTAACTCTGGACCTTAACCACTGTATTTCTGCGCTCAATGAACTGAGCTCTCTCCCCCATAATTTATCATATTTCCACTTATTTTAAATTATTTAAAAAAATAAAAGCTATATTTATTTTAGTAGCTCAATAGGCAACGGCATGAATATTCCAACTGTAAAATCTCACATTCACTACGAATAAACCACATTTCGTTCATAAACTCGTAACTAAAGTGCACTAGTTATTTCTCTTTCCCCTCTATGTTAACGGTTTTACCAACAAAAAATTGAAAAGAAGGGTATAGAGCGCTGAAATTCCGTGCTATCCCTTATGTAAAATATATAAAATACAGTAATAATATAATAATATTCGGCCTTGTTTTTGAAGTTAATGTATTTAATACATTTCCTTCAGATATTTCGATACCACTTTGCAACCTTCTGTGTTGGAAGATATGGTCGATGCGATAAATATTTTAGTGTTGGATACTGTAGCCTCATTTAGGCTCATACTGTAGCCTAAGTAAATCTAGTAATTGCTTTGATGACAAGTGACTACACGGAAGTGAGTACAGTGTACAAGCTCGAGCTAGGACCTGCCTTCCGGTCACGACTGGCAGGTCGATTGGTCAACTGTCTTTTAGTAGTTGGGTCGGGTCTCAGGCCTCGAAGTGGATTCCTTCATTAATCATGTTTAAAACAGTATAAGTGTATATGTAAGGATAAATAATAATTAATGATAGTTGATATAAGTATGCCGTTATAGCTATGTAGAGCTACTCAACCAGACAGGGTTTTGGCCAAGTTCTAGTCACTACGACATAAGAAGCCAGGTTCAGGCTTATTCATCAAATCGTCGATACGAACGTTAAGTATTGAAACTGAAAAACACAAATTTTCAAGAGAGTGGAAAAACTGTTTCAAGTTTTCTTCAAAATCAAGTATATTTTACCAATGTCATTGTACGTTATTTTTGTGCCGTAAAGATGACTGTATATCAATTATCAATCCGACAGCAATCGTTATAGATCTGGAATTTTTTTAATTATGGAGATATTTCATGTTAATGAACCAAAATTATACAAGCTTTAAATTATTTAGCGAATTCATTACAATAATTTGTGACAATTAGCAATATAGAATGGAATGTCTTTTCCTAAAAAAAATAAAATAAACAATCTGACAAATTGTTTATTGCAAACAATCTGAAAAAATGGACACTTTATTACATATTAAGTTGGATTTTTTTTTATTGTGTAAGATAAATATTACCTTTTATGGATTCAAGAAAACTGTAAAATGGTCAGGGGTTACAGTTAATGAATTATACAAATTCAAATTTAAAATAACTTATTTTAAGAAGATGGCCTCGAGACCATCTACTATAGAACTTTATTGGAGTGCTGCCGATGGGTAGTTTCTCCACAAGTGTTTTTCATGTCAAAATGTACATATCAGCAGATTTACTTGTTGTAATCATATTATAGTTGTAAATATCAATAAATTAAATTTTAAAAAACAAAACTTATTTTATCGTGTCTACGTTTCGGCCTAATATTTAGGCCATTATCAGGGAGGAGGGATGAAGAGTCCAACTGTAACTGACTACAATGAACTGACATGTTCATTGGAAAATTATGAATCGCCAAGAATTATCTAGTCGACCATTTCTGTTTAGATCTTATGAATTTACTCGTAAACCCTTAAAAAATCCATTTTTATAGAATTTTAATATTTCTTTTTTATTTTGATAAGGATTAAATTAAATACTGTTGAGCATCGATTATTCGAACGTGCAATAATCCGTAATAGCTTAGCAAAAAAAAAATATTTTTTAACTATTTATTTTTAGAAATTTATTTAAAAAACAGTGTTAAACCGAATTTCGAATCCTTCACTCGAATTGAGTTGTTTGAAACAATTCCTTTAAATAACTTTCGATTTTTTGTTGAATAATTTGGGTATATCATTCGATAAATGATTGCTTCTTCTTCTTTTCGATGAGGCCAATTCTTCCCGTCTCTTCCATCTGCTATCGGCACTGTGTTTCAATGATAAAAACATAATTCCAAAGGGAGATGACTTTGCTAGCCTGAAATGATTTATTTCCATCCCATTTATTCATTTAATCACTATCCAATTTATTTTTCTCTCAGATTCCTAGGAATTCAAAATACAAGGGGATGTAAAAAAGATCTGACAATTCTTCAGGTGTCCAACAGAACTGCCTTTTATTTTAATCTTTCCAGATCCAGACCAAGGTCTTCTGTCCTCTCTTATAATTATAATAATGAATTTATAATTATTACTATTATTATGGGGAATAGTTACTATTATTATCAAATTAATAACTTAGGATACTTATGATAAGATAATAGAGCTGGACCGAAGGTGGGGATGAGGAGGTAGGTAGGAGGTTCAGCTCAGTGGCGCACAATCTCCCGGACCCTCAGCATTAACTACCTGTTGTCTCCTTCGCGTTTGTTTTTTTTTGTTTGGTGTTTGTTGTTTGTACGGTGTTGATTGAGGTTTTTTTTTGTGTCGGCTCGCCCTCTTTTATTGGATTCCGCTATGAAATCAGGTAAGGCGGTGGATTTGAACTATATTTTATAGTACCGGTCTAATAATAGACTTTAATGTTTGTTACCAGAGAAAACGAAACATCAGCAATTTATTACTTTTTATATAGCCGTGTGTATTTCAAGTTTATTATAAGTATTTTAGGAAGTTTAAATGAAAACATTTAAAAAAAATCTAAGTATTCTAACAATTTATCATGCAGAAAAGAGAATTATTTAATTCATCATGTACTCATATTCTTATGTTTATAAATTTGATAATTTTAATCGTCATAAGTATGATCAGGTGACACAAATAGTTAATAAATAAATATTTTAATGTATGGATACGATATAAAATTATACTTGGATATTCAGTCATCGAAACCTATAATAAAATATATTGATTAAGTATCGAATTCATTAATAATTTAATCCGGTTCTCAATGTACCCCAAAATTATTTAAATGTTTAAATGACGTGTCTATAAATATCGTAATGAATTTCATATCTTTGAGTATAACGAGAGGGACAGGGACTCTATCTTAATAATATATTCACCCATCCATGGATGTAAAAATATGTATAGATCTGAAATATAATAAAAAATCATTCCCATTAACATATTCCCTAATCCATAAAGTATATATAAATGTTTAAATGATATGACAATAAAGAAACTTTTATCAATTGTTATATTCAAAAGTTCCATATCTTATCTAAGATATATTAAATACGAAATATGAACAATATAACCCTTAAATATTAATATGGTACAGTTAAATGTTTAAATAACTACAAATATCTTACTAAATTGTATATCAACGTGTATAATGAAAAGTACAATAACTTACATAACATATTCTCCCAGCGAAGTATATGTAATAAAAACTAATTTACTCTAGAACACAATATTCTCTAAACTATCAAGATTGTATATTTGAATGTTTAAATGATATGACTATAAATATCGTAATGAATTTTACATAAGTGTATATAATGGAAGAGCAATATCTCTTATATAGCATATTCGCCAATCGAATAATAAAACAATTTATAAATTAAATGTCTAATTCATAAATGATTTACTCCAATACACAATATTCCCTAAAAAAATTATAACACATCTAATATAAATATTTATCAAATATAGAATATTCTATTTATATTTTTTAATCCTCGTATTAAGTCCTATTTGATATACAGGATATATATACAGTATGTCCTTTATTGTAAATTTCCTTCCAATATAGAGCATAGAATATTTTTATTTTATCTAATATAGTATTACTGTTTGTAGATAATTAATTAAAATTATAACAATAAAATAAATCAGTAATTTAACTGACGTCCTTGTAAATGGTAAGGTGGCTGAAACCTTGATGTCATGATTTAAATAAACTCTTGAGACTTAAAAACATGTTTTTTGTTTTTGATGCATAGAAAATAAAACTTTTTTCTATTTATTACTCAAACCAAACACCGCATATTTTTTCAAAAACTAAGACCTTTTATATGAATGTTTGCTGATAAGCTATCACCATATGCGAACACAAAGCAATGCGTTATAATATATAATACGTTTACTTCAGATTTAAAATATATATATTTTTAAACCATCACCATTCGCGAATATTCTAACGAATAATCGTGCTTAACAGAGAATGATTAAAGTCAGAATATGTTAATGTATGCTCGTCTTTAATATAAGGTAATCTTCGTAGAAATGCAGTTGATCACTTTTACCACCAAACCAATTATGAATTTATGAAACGCTTATAAATAATATCATGTTTTAATAATTTTTATATTAAATTTCATTAACTTTATCCATTAAATATATTCATTATGAACTTATTGAAAGGATGTAATTTCATATACAGTATTTGATGACAAACCGTTGATTGTTACTGAAATCGACTATAGTCACGTTCCATTTAAAAATACTGTTTAGGTGTCTTAAACTTTTTCGGAATTATTTAAAAAATGTTAGTTTTATCACTAATGAATATTTCATTAAGTGTAGTTTATTTAAAATATTTATTATTATTTTATTTATTTATTTTTACGACTTAGCAACTTTCGACTACGTTTTTTTTGTTGTAATTTTATTCTCACATAATTTTTTTCTTTGTAAATGGGCTGTGGTAACGATTTAATACGGAATTTCATTTAGGAAATAACCAGAAGATTCTAAAATGATTCCTTAACAGACACACACGCACGCACACACACGATTTTTTTTAAAGATAAATATCTCCTACATTAAATATAATATAAAATAATAATTATTATTAGTTAAACATATCTGTATTATAAATTTATCGAAACAAACATAAAATAAAACTGAAATGAAAAGCTTTTATTGGTTTATAGGTACTATGGGTTCAGAAAGGTATTCCAGCTGATGGGATGGTTATATTGGCGAACCTCTATTTGCATTCAAGGCAATACAAAAAATTTTCAGTGGCACAGATGGCCTTTATAAACATAATCTTTTTATTGTGCCATAAAGTTAACTTAATTTGCAATAACCATAACTCGTGCTTTCATCGCATAGGTTATGCTCCAAACCGATCGCCATATCTTCGTATCCAGTCCTCTCCAGCTCTTACTGTTTGTTTATTTTTTAAATTATACCTCTATTTTATTTCCATTTTTATTACCTTATACGGTATTACGTAGTATTTATTTTTGAGTTAACCTTGTTGATTTACTTTTCCATACTAGAGGGAATTATTCCATACCCATTATTCTATAAGAGGGAAAGGTTGGCGAGTATCTGCACATGACCTATACAATACATTTCGACCCGAATTCACTAAATTTATTTCGAAAAGTTGACATCTAATTTAGAATAATCATACAATGTAAAACAGATAATCATTAAATACATAATCTAATCTTAATTTTGTTAATTTGTAATAGTCTATGTATATAAGTTAGAATTATCACAATTGTTGTTAATCCTTATTGTAAAAACGATTACACATAGTATACTGAAGTATGGAATGTGTCAATAAATAAACGGTCCTTTCATAGGGTTTCTTTGAAAGGAAAAAATGAACAGAAAAAAAATATGTATTCGGGCCTAGCATAAAACATGGCTTTACATTTGTTTTATTGTTTTTTTTTTAAAATAAAATAGTTAGTAAATATTTTTTTTTTAAATTTATTTATTGATACTTACTACTGTACTAAAATAATACATCAAGTAAATGGGCTAAGCGATACATAATGACATGTGAAAATGACAAGTAGAGAAACTACCCAATGGTAGTACTCAAATCACAAGTTCAACTAAGAAGTCACGGGGCCATCTTCTTTTCAGACGCCTCGGAGGATTATCGGGAATGGAAGAGGAAGCTAGGTTTGAAACTAGAGGGTTTGAGTGGAAATGAAGTTTGTTATGAAAGGATAGATAGCGGGTTCGGGCCAAATCAGCAACAAACGGGGGACATTAAGGTCGTTATGGATGATTTTATTCTTAACAAAATAAGGAGCATTAAGGATTTTACGAAGGATTTTGGATTGTAGGGATTGGATACGAGAGGAATTCGATGGCTTAGTGGAGCCCCAAAGCTCTACTCCGTAGGTCCAAATAGGTCGTTAGATGGTCATGTAGATGAGTCTTTTGTAATTAATTGGGAGCTTAGAGCGTTTGTCTAGTAAGTGTTGAAGTAGCCTGAAACGTCGAGCGGTTTCTTGTCTTTTCAGTCTCGTATGAGGATTCCAGGTTAATCGTTTGTCAAGATGCAACCTTAAGTATCGGATCTGTTCTACAGGCACCAGTGGGATATAATTAAAGGATACTGAAGGGCAGGAAGTCATTGTTAATACACATGTATTATCAGCATACGTGGTAAGGATAGCATTACGATGAGTTGGGATGTCAGCTGTATAAACTGTATAAAGGATTGGGCCAAGAATACTACCTTGAGGAACACCAGCAGATTGGGAAAAGAGGGATGAATAAACATTATTATGATTTACTTGGAAAGTTCTGTTTGTGAGATAGGATTGAAGGATGAGAAAGTAGGTAGGCGGTAGGAATTGACGGAGTTTGTAGAGTAATCCCGGATGCCAGACTCGGTCAAATGCCTGTTCCACATCAAGAAAGACGCCCAAACGATATGATCCACGTTCTAATGCAGAGGAGACTACATCCACCACACGATGACATTGCTAAATAGTGGAGTGGGATGCTCGGAATCCAAACTGGTGATAGTTAGTAAATATTAATTTAAATTAATAAAAACCTCCTATAACCGTGTTTCAACTCGTTTGTCTCTGCCGTTTTTAACGAATGTCTTTCATGACTTTTTAAATTGTTATTCCTGTAGTTTTTAATGGCAGTTAGTTCAAGACGATTTCCAGAAATTCCATAATCATTGAAATAAATTGACAGTGCCTTTGATGGGATTAGGATTATTTATTTTTTACATTTTTTCCCCGCTCATTTGTAAACAATTAACTTTTACTGTAATGAAATATTTATAAATACATTATAAACCATTTGAATCATGCAGGTAAAATCTAAAATTTTAACATTAAGTGTAGTTGATCGAATTGGGCACATGGTTGTCAATTTAACTAGTCAGATGATATATACCTTCTATATAAAAAGTAAAAAAATAAAGACAGGTTGAAAAACAAAAATAAAATATAAGCATTGGCCATGAATAAGATATCAGAGCCTGATTTTGATATGAAGGTCAATCGGATTATTTATTCATGTTTAAGCACGCACACACGAATGTATATATATATATATATATATATATATATATATATATATATATATATATATATATATATTTATATATATTACCTGTATATATAGTTATTTAAATATGTATATAATTTTATGAAGCATATCATTTTTTAATTAAAAAAAATAATTATATCAAATAATTATTAGTTTCTTTTCACAGAAAACTTTCAAAGATAGATATTTCTATAGATAGGAAAGATAGGCTCGTATAGAAAAAATAAACGACCTTACGTGATATAAAATTGTCTTTAAAAATATGAATAATAACTATTAGCTATTATACCAAAAGCTATTATTTGTTAACACCAAAACTGAACGAAATATTTAAAGTTGCTAAAGTTTGGTGTAGATTGGGAGGAATTGAAAAATAATTCAGCATTTTAAACTTTTTTGTATTTATTTAAATATGAAAGATAAATTAATTTTAAACAAATTAGTATTATTACCATTGTCATTGTCCTTAATGTATGTATAAACTAATATTAGGCTGTAATATTTCATTTTATTAATAGTATATAATAAGATCTTATTATAATATGTAAATAGACCACTATTTATAAACTGAAGTAAAAGTATTTGTTTTATATTTAATTTATCAAACCCAGATAAATGAAATAATTTTTTTTTTCTAAAAAAAATACTACTTAACTATTTATTAATGTAGGAACGTTTATTGATGATAAATTCGCTAAAAAAATAAATAATTAGAGGCCGATTCCATTCACTGTAAGGTGGTAAAAGTGATTTACATTCTGTAACGTTGAAGATTGGCAATACTTTGTCCTTGTCGATTTTGACGAGTGTGTTAATATATTTTACACTATATGCAAATATTTGTTCGGTTTTAATGTATGAATCACGATTCTGAAGGTACTTTAAGTGTACGCATTTATTTTATAAGCAGGTCTCTGAATTATAATTACGTAATTATAAACAAGCGTGAAATTTCTGTTAATGAAAATTTACAAATAATACACGTTAACAGTTAATATTGTCAAAAAGTGAGTAACTCATTATTCTTGTGTAGTTATTTTCTGAAAAAAAAATGAATAAATACTCTAAATACAAGCTATCTATTCCTATCTTCTCATGTCAGATTCTGCCTAACAACCTCTTAGATACTGTTTAATTTTTTTATCAAAACGTCTCTCCCTCTCGAACACACCATAATTATGTGAGACGTTTCAAAAGCGTTAATACTGTTGAAAGAAGCCTACTTACAAGGCAGAGTAATCTTCGAGTTTCGCTGTTAAAACTCTGGGAGAAAACAAATAACAAAAGAAAAAGAAATAGGAAGATAAGAAGGAGATAGTTAAGCTTGCGAGGATCCAGAACAAATGGGGTTCATGCGGCCAATTTATCACTATTTTCTTCTCCGATTTTCTCAAGCGTTTTTCCTTCTTTTTGTATTTTTTGCTTAAACTAGTGAAGTTGAGTTTGCTATTATTTTTGACTACTCTGTTGAATATCTCTTCTTATCTTGTTTTTACTTTTAAAGCATATTTACAAGGATAACTAATTTATGGAACAGTGAGGAAAAGCAGATAGTAAATGGCCAATGACTAACACAATACAGTTTTTATAAAAATTTTAAATTACAAAAAAATTATTTATAAAATACTAAATAAAAAATGAAGTATTGCTAATGACTCTTAGTTTTCATGAGATCTTAAAATTTATTATAAAAATGTTATTTATATACTCAGACAAAAAAATAAAAGCAAAACCCCCACTTCTACACTCAACATTAAATCCTCTAACAAGTTCTCTTTCAACTTCAGCAAATACATACATACATTATATATGTATATATATATATATATATATATATATATATATATATATATATATATATATATATATATAATATTAAAAAAATATATAAAAAATGCCCCTTTAATGTGTTTAATAATCGAGATTTAAATAAATACACAATAAACTATAGTCGGTGAAATAAATATATTATAGAAGTGATAAATAACTGATAGTGTTGGAAATAATATATATCCGTTAAGTTAATCAATCAAACATTATTGTTGTTTGAATAGTGTTCTACCTTAATTTTTTTTTATTTATTTATAAATTTATACCGGTTTACAAGGCGTAGACATGAAAGTTTAAAACACCCGTTTCCACGTATTATGTCCACTCATTTCAATTAATAGAGAAGCTATTAATTTTTTTTTGTTTACATCATTATTTTCATGTTATTTTGTTAGTAATTTTTGAAACTGTAATTGTATTGTGAAACTCATTTATTTTATTCTGTTGTATTGACTGGTCCTAATTATTATGAAATCATTAATGATAGATATTGTCGAGTTTTTAATGTATTGCTTTTATTTTGTATTTACATTTTACCATATTTGTTTTCTCTTTTATTTTATTATTAATTCTAATTTTTCTTTTTTTCTAGTAAATTTTATCTTAAGCTACTGATTTTTGTAATTTATTTTTTTTTTTACTAAAACTCAGTCGATCGTTTTCTGTTACGATTATTTTGAACCTGTTTTTCACACGGTTATAAAATCACTCACACGCTCCCTTCCAGTTCGGTTTCGCTAATAGGATTATAAAATTGTTTCATTTAAATGAAATAAACCTGAAGATGTGAAACTAATGATATTTTTTTTAATGTCTGATTTTCATGATCTTATGTGAAGTTCTTCGGTAGTAGTAATACTCTACGTGTAGGTATCGCAAGGGACATTTTATGCAACACATATGACTCAGATAGCTGGGAGATCCACTGCGACCTATCATGGCTATCTATACTCGAGTCATATAGTTGTGGATGGAAGGGCGCACTGCTGTGTCTGAAGGCAACTAATGGCGCGAGATTGCCGCAAAGTGTTTCGGCCTCCGCGACCGGACTCGGACCCGCGGTCGCCTTCAACTTTGAGGCTATTATTTATATGTTCCGTGAGGGAGAGGTCTGCCGGGCCTGGATTTCGTGCCGGCGCGGTATTCAAAACATGTTCCCGATAATGCCGTCCTTTCGTGACTAACAAACGGACCAATAACATCAATGTACATGTTCCACTGAAAGCTCTAATGAAGGAGAAAATCGTTTCATAATTTATTTTACTCATTCGAAGGTACTCAAACAACCAGTTCCACGCTCACAAAAACAGATTTTGGCATCGATCTTTTTAAGTTAACATTATATCGTAGGCTTCTACTTTCTCTATTTATTTAAATCTATAAATCGTGGAAATCTCTCAATAGGAGAAAATCCTGTGAAAAATATATGATCCAACCAAAGTCTAAAATACACACATAGAGCTTAGAGACTGCCTTTCTTAAATCAAAGAGGAGAGAATAAGATGATCGGGTCATATGCATCGAATGAATTAAGATAGGCCACCAAGGAAGATGGAGAGATGTCCGCCCGGCATAGAGGAAGAGTTAGACCCACGCTACGGTGGCAAGAAGATGTCTAGGCTAACCTTCAGCTTCTGGGTGTGAGAAGATGGCGAAGAGCTGCAGAATATCCTTCTAAGGGAAGGAGAATTGTTGAGGAGGCCAGTCGGTATAGGCTCATGGCTTATAACTTGGTATTTAATATAAAATATTTGTTCCTTCGTGTCGAATCAACCATGGCAGATCTACCACTAGCTCCTGTGTGATCTGCAAACCTTCCAGGAACTTACCCAGCCCACTTATAAAGTGGGTAACTTCAATTGCGAGAGAAACCTCACGGTTAAGCATGAACTCAACTAAACAACTTTTTTGCACAACTGTTCGCTTAGAAGCAGTACCTAATACTGGACTGATATACTGAAACCTTCATGCGTTGTTGTTGTAATGTTTTGTATATATTTTGGATAAAATTGAAAATACGGAATATTAGGTTCTCTAAATATCATATCTATTCTCTAAGCAATCGCAAGATTTTGGGTTCTTCGTAATATGATTGTTGTATCTAAGAATTGGATGTGTGCTTAAAAATTTAATGTGCGTGTATAGCCCAAAATCACAACTTTTGGTATTTTGCAATTTGATTGGAATATATATGAACTGTTTGTAATGAGCGTCGATGGTTGTTGTGGTATATTAATTTTATTCTCGTTCCACAATCATTTGTCCAAGTCATAATTATTAAACGGAAAATACTTCTTAATTTGACAACAGTACATTTGTTTGCTTTACAATCGGTTCACAATACTCTCTTCATCATCCATACATCAAGTTACTCATCCTATTATTGTGATATTTCGGAGAAAATTTGTGGTTGGAGCGTTATGCTGACCCAATAACTCTCCTTAACACCGGGATTGGTCAATATATAATTCAGCCTTATCGAGCTCCGAACCTTGGATTTCCATTGGTTAGAAAGAAGTGCAAGAGGATAACGATTTCAACCTTCATCTCGTTCGTATTGCTCTTGTGTTGTAAGATTTGAGACTGGTGTGAGTGAATATTAATGTTCTATTGAATATTAATAACAATAAAAGTGTTATTAATTTTTGTTACGCAGAATTTTAATAAGTATGAAATAAGTCGTAATTAAAAATATTTGTTTAAATGAGCACTCTTAATTGGGGAAACACTTGGCTGTTAGGCGTAATCTTGGTCTAATCACCTCTTTGCAAAACTGTTATCTAGAAACTGTCGAGTCTCTACCATGTACAGAACCCAAGAACCTTCAGGTCTTTTATTTACAAATACCACCAAGTATAAAATAAAATATAATATTAATCAAAATTGAGCATTTATTTATACAACAACATGTATAAGTAACCTTTAAGTATTTTGCTAGTGTAATGACTACTGTAAGGTCCAGTATTACTTTTATTAAATACTTCAATTATTTTATTACAACAACCGCAACAAGTACATTAGCAGTAAAAGTGCAATCCTTTGAGTAATATCATTTTCGATAAAGTTAAAAATAACATAAGGGAGGGAAATCTGGCGGCTGAGCGTGATCTAGGACAAATCACCTCCCTGCAGAACCGTTGTCCATGAAACCGTACAGTTTCTTCCATGTACTGAACCCCAGATCCGTTCACGGATTGTAGTGGCGCAGGTTTTAAAATAACATTATACTAATATTGTTTGTTTTGTTATGAAAATCAGCCACATAATTTATTCATTGCTTTAATTTAATATATTTATTAAATGTGGTAATATATGTGGGTATTTTCGGTATAAAATAATACGTGTAATAAAACTTTATGTTAACTCGTAGCCCGGCAGGTGGCCCCAGTAATTTCGAAGTGAGAAAAAATCCTTAGTTACGCCGTTCTTCGGAAGGGACGTTAAACGGGGTTCCCGAGCCTGAAAGATGTCAGGTACTCGTTAAAAATCCCTATCCTAATTAAACCTGGATTGGCAAAATTTAGAGCTCCCACTGTAGCATCGTCCGATTAGCCATAGCAGCATAAAGTGACGTTAAATAAACAACTTACTAACTAACTTTATGAGAAGCGAGGGGATGGTTGACTGGAAGATAGAGTAAGGAAGAAAATAGTTGGGGGTGCACTCAAATAAAACACTGAATAAGTGGGTACTTATTTAATTATGTGCCGACGTTTCGACCCACTTTGTGGGTCATCTTCAGTGCTAAAAAAGAAAGGCAGACAACATAACAAAACTATAAAAATACATTGCAGTACCAAGTATATGATAAAATAGAAAAAAATATATATGTAGAGTAATAGAAATTTAGAACATTTTATTCATATATATCCCTCACTTTTTGTTCTAAATTTCTATTACTCTACATATATATTTTTTCTATTTTATCATATACTTGGTACTGCAATGTAATTTTATAGTTTTGTTACTTTGTCTGCCTTTCTTTTTTAGCACTGAAGATGACCCACAAAGTGGTTGTTAAATATCGTAACAGGTCGAGGAAAATATATTTGTATATTGTCCAATAGGTAATATCACTAAGTTATTCAATGCCTTACTGGTCTTTAATTTATTTCAAGGCTTCATTTGCCCATGAGTGTTGTTTTTTCGGAAGTTAAAAAACATTTATTCTATAAAAGTTCTTAACTAAGCTTTTGTCCGAACTCACACAGTATAGTTCCATTCATACACTGTTTTAAAAATTGTTTTTCTTATTAAGAATACTTATTTGGGGGATAATTTAAAGGTTTTTCAGCAAGGAATAGAAACAAAAATAAAAAATATAACTAATATTTAACCTATGTAAAATAAACCATATAAGAGAAATGAGGGCTGAACTTTTTAAAACAGTAGTTGCTGATAATGTGCGTTTTTTTTTTATATTTTAAAAAAAGAAATTATGTATCTAATTTTATGCCTAAATAAAGATTATCATTATTATCTAAAATCCATATTGATCATTGTTTTCCAAATTAAACTTCGCAAAAAGGAATATGGGTACCAATAATTTTGTAGTATATACTTTACCCAGCATTTAAATATTATTTTTATTGAATCGGTCATTCGAGAAACACTTAATGTCCATTTTTGGCGAAAATTGAGTTAGACATATTAAATTGTAGGTGAAGGCTAGACAAATCCAACACGCATGTTTGGAAAATGTGTATATATTATTTGAAAACAATATTCTGATTTTTATTGATAATTTGAATTCTTTTACCTTTCATTTCATGCCTGATAACATATCGTTTAGTCACTCATTTGAGAAACAACACATCTCCAACGTTTATAATTTTTTTAAATATCAAAATAAAAATAATAAAATTTTAGTTTGGTAGAATTAGCTTACCAAAACCCTTTAGAAACATATCAAAACATTCAAAAAGTATGTGTTGTTAAATTATGGACTAGATGAGATTTTTTTATTTCCCGAAAGTTTACTTTTCTGGATATGAGGTGTTTCTCAAATGACCGATTCTATTGTAAGAAGCATTAATATTTATTAGAAGTTATACTACATTAAATATTAAGTAGGTAGTTATTGAATATATAATAATATAAATTACCGGTAAATATGAATTAATCCATGTACCGTGGATGTACAGTTGTAAACGAACGTTTGGGTTCGCCAAGCGTTATTAAAAAAAAAATAATTATACTAGATCAATTAAAATTCTGAACTCGCACCAGAAAGATACTGATGATTATATCAGTTCTGAAATATTTTCTAAATAACAAGTAACTCCAAAACTGAGGCTGTAGTAAAAAAAAAACAAAATCCACTAACCTAGAAATTCTCTTAGTTAAAAAGACAGATATCAAACACTACTCGTGGGACTGGCAAGGACTTTCTGAATTACAGCCTCAAGGTCTCCCTGTAATAAAATATCAAACGAATTCTCTCATCTTCGAATAAAAACTTGGAATAATTCTTTAACCGGCATTTTTGTTTGTTTAATAATCGAAGATTTCTTAGAGGAATATTCATGTTAAATGTAGATCTTCCTCGACTATCTGTTGATACTAATTACTTTTAATGTTTGATTATTCATTTAACGCCACTTTATACTGCTATGGCTAATCAAACGATGCTACCTCAATTTTGCTTACACAGTTATAATTAGGATAGGGATCTTTAAAGAGTCATGACACCGCAAAGTTTTGGGACCCCCTTTTTACGACCCTTACAAAGGACGGCATAACTAAGCTTTTTTTACTCCCTATATAAAATCATGACGCCATCTCCCGGTCTGGGAATCCGCTATCTTGGGCATAGTGGGTTGGTTGTCATGCTAACCACGAGACCACAAGCAACACTATAACCATTAAATGTAACATTTTTACATGTAACATTTAAATTTTTAAAAACAACGTATAGAATCTGTTAAGCTTAATTGATTTATGTTTAATGTTGTTAAACGGTTTAAGAACAAAAACGACAATTTTTATATTGGAAGGTTGGAGTTAAAGGATATGAGGGGTTCCATAGAAGGAAAGAATTTGCAATCACCTTTTTTCCTGTTTTTTTTTCTATTTCTTATGCAGGACCAGTGAAAAGTGGCTAAGTAGAATTTTCTCCAGGGAGAGTTATTCGTATTGAGGTATTCGGAATCGTGTTAATCTTGTAGTTTTTGGGTTGAAATCTAGTTGTAATACGAGCAATAACTGTTCAAGCCGACACTTGACTTAGCCCGTCAACAACGAGAATTACACGACTTTATTTCCCTATGTACAAGAAACTCATTTTGAAGAAAATTCTACTTAACCGCTTACTAATTAGAAGTGTAGATTTAGCTGTAAATAGAATTGGTTTTAGAACAATATATTGTTTATACGATTTTTATTTTTTCTGGCCAGTTTGTTCTTTAAAATTTCGTATGTTGATGGTGGCGACAGAGCTCTTCGGGGTTTTTCTTACTAACTAAAGCTATCTGGCGTTCTTTGTCAGTGAAAAGTCATTTTCGCTTTCTGACTTGGACCTGCATATTTCTGTATTTAAGATCGTGGAGTGGTGCTGAGAGGACTAGCCCATTGTGCATGCGAGACTGCTTTGCATAACAAAGGCAGACGTAACAAGTGATTAGCGTTTCAATGATTATCTTGAACGGAGATCTGAAAAACAGTTGAGGCTTCGGATCTAGGAGGTTGGGGGTTCTCACTCAACCAATAAATAGGACAAGATGACAGCCTTTTCTTTTCCTTCCTCTCGAGGGTATTTTTGTGGTCTGCTTACGAAACCATTCCATCTATTTATCCACGACCGAAATCGGTCGGAAAACTAATCGAGCTTTTACTGTCGTTCAAGATTGGAAAGTTATCTTCGGTGAAATAAATGGATGAGCAATTGGGATCGCTTCTATTTCTTTCTATTATAATATTTTTTACTTATGAATTGTGATATAACTCTAACCATTTTTATTTCACTTGTATATGTATAAGATATCTGAATCCCTGCTGAAAAATTGGTTAATCGAATTTTCTCCAGTGTGCATTTCTTTTGATAGCAAATCCGTGTTATTATCATACTCAGTAAGGGACTAAATCTGGCTTGAAATAGAGTATTGCTTGTATTCCAGCTCAATATCAAGCCAAAACGACGAGGACGACACGATTCGCTTAACTCTTTTCAACTGAATTACCGGGGCTGCAGATTTATGGTTTGCATTACGTTTAATTTCGCTACTTCTTAAGATATCATTGTCGAATGATGATTAATTATCTTGCTGGATCGTCAATACTGAAATGTTGCCCTTCCGTGCATTAGCAATATGTTGCCAATCTGACTCGATACATAATTAATCAGTTCTGCAGTTCTTTAGTTCCCACTCACTTTTAAAACTTTTAACAGTTTACTAAATTGCAGCATTTATCTTATGCTAGTATATTAATAAGTAAGTTATTGCTTGTTAATTGGCCTTGAGACTGTTAATTTATACTTATTAATGGAGAAAATGGTAGGGATGGGTAAGGTTGTATCAATCTGATACTTTGTATCTGATACTAAAAAGTAGTATCAGATACAGTCGAAATGTACCTTTTTGATACTTTTGTATCAATTGATCAGATACGGTCAGGCTGATACAACCTTACCCATCCCTAACTATTAATCACGGTCCTTTTAATAACAAATTAATAAATAATAAGCAATAGTCAACCACTGATTCAAGCTCCCCTGATTTGTTCAACGGCGAAAGACCAATTTCGCCGCATCTGCCCTTAGTATTAATAAATAAATAAGTAAAAATAATTGTGAACAAGTTTTCACTTATTATTAATATAATCTGTAATTAGTCACTTATCACATATGTAGAAACGAAAATAAACTATGAAATCAGTTAACAGTAAAGGGTGGTTGAAATAACATTTTCCGAGATCGCCTCCTAATATATGATTTTTCACGAGCAACTTTCGCAAAAAAAAAACCGAGCTATGTCCGGGGCAAATATGGGTTCATTAATGGATATATCTATACCATAAAGTGAAGGCAATTGACATAAATGATTGAAATCGGGTGCAAAAAAACAACAAACAGATATAGCGTTTTAAAGAGTATAGCGTGCGGCGGCGGACAGACAAACTTTGTATTGCAACCCAAATTTTACCTATCTTGGAATGTGAATAGCAAAAGTTTGAGGTAGGGTTAAAATCTATTTTTTATTGTTCAATTCCATAGCTTTCAAAAAATAATTAACCAATAAAAAACACGATTTTAATCATTTGATGCCTTGTGGAGGTTACTATTTCGGCGAATAACTCTTTTTCCTTTAAAAATGACAACAAAAACTGATGCCCCAAGAAAGGCTTCTGTGTAGCGTATTAGAAGAGTAAGAGTCGGGATATCTGTATTTAACTACAAAAGTATCAAGTAATAGTATCAGATATAGAACAGTATCAGTATCACTTGTATCAGATACAGGAAAATCAAGTATCTACCCATCCCTAGAAAATTGCCATAGATAAATAAAAGAATTATCTACTAATCAGCGAAATTTGTTTATTATGTGCAAAAGTTTAGGCCAGATCCAGAGAAGAGAGTAGAGTTGTGGAGCAACAATTTAATTAAGGAAGTGCTTCGATTTAAAAAAAATTATCACATTCGAGTTTTTGAGTATAAATACACGTTTAGATTCTCCTGAGCCAGGAGAAAGAAATGGAATGTCCGTGAATGTGGTTTGTTTCATTTAACACCACTTTATACTGCTTTGACCAATCGGACAGTGCTACAATGGGAGTCCTAAACTATGTCTATCCAGGTGTAACTAGGTTGGAGGCGTTTCCCTCCAATTCCCCCACCAGTCCACTTATTAAATGCTGGGTGAGCCCCAGGAAAGTCGCCAGATACCACAGTCGATTTACGGCTTACGGCTGTTAACAGAATAAATAATTAATCTGCCAAAGCTAGTCTCAAACTAGGGACATAAAAATGTCTCCCTACTTAAGAGAATTTTTTTGTTTTATCTCCACCCGTGCCATTATCTTCCATAGATATTTATATTTGTTTGTTTATTTATTCAACGTCTCTTAATGCTACCAAGGCTAACCTAGAGATGCAACAATGTTAGGACTGAATTTGACCTATCTAGGTATTATTAGGATAGGGATCTTCAACGGCATGACTAAAGATTTTTACCTTAAAAATCCTGAGAGCACCTGCCGGTCAGTGAACCTAGGGTTATTGATGAAATTTTCTATACACTTTTCTTTCTATTCTCATTTGTCAGGAAGATGGCTTTAAATACTTCACATTAATAAATAACGTGATATATCTCTCTAAGGTCGTTGTCTTTTTGTTTGTCGAGGATATTATCGGCAGTAAAATTATCATGTGGAATTGTACGTCCTTGTGTCTACTCTACCCCCGAGTCAAACATCAAGATCGCCCGGTGCCTGGTTTACATTCTCACAAGACGTCAGATGGTGAGATAATGGGTGACAGACTAGCGGGCCAAGTCCCTGGCTGCTGGGAGTGCCCGTCATTTCTGACAGCGCCTTCTCAGCCCAGCACAGTTCTGCGGTAGCTCATCTCTTCAAAGAGCGTACGTAGATTTTTCTGGGGAGAGTTTGATAGTAAATCGTAGTAATCTACGACTGTATGTAATAAAACTTCCCTAAACCTTAACGACATAGAGGGTCTTGGTAGAGGGTACAGCCCATAGAGGGTCTTGGATTCAGTATATGATAGAGTGCATGGACAACGGTTGTGCATGCAGGTGATTTGTCCTAGGTCACGGTCGCCCACCAGGATTATACTTCATTATGGTACCCTCTTTATACTGGCCGGGCGAGCCCCTGGAGGGTCTTCAGATCACACAGGGTCGATCTCCGGCTGATGACAGATTAAATGATTTATCTTCCACGGCCGAAATTGTACTTGGGACCTTCCTTACACCATCTCGGCGGCAAACTTCAATACTCACAAAAATGGATTTGATATTTTTCTATTGATTGATTATTTCCATTGATCCTTGCGTTACTTGTTATTCCATTGCAAAAGTATGGCCTGAAATACAAGCAAATTCTATATATGTAAGATGTGAGTTTAATTAGACTAAAACAACTGTATAGTCGTTTACTGGTGCTTAAAATAATCATGATTTTGTTTGAAATCTTCGATTAATAAGGAAATTAAAGTTTTCCTTATTGGGTTTACCCAGCTTCTATAAACTTGGCACTCTTAATAGTTTTAACTATTAAATATAATAGTTTTGACTAGGATAACTTGAGCGTGATATCAGCCAAACTATTGGATTACACAGCGTTGGCTTGGAACTAGTACAGTCTCTACCATGTGCTGAATCTAAGACATGAGTTATAAAGGTACCGTTTGTTATATTATCACCTATTTTTCTAAGTAAATACACTCTTATAACTGAAATAACCTTCTATGGATTGAATTTACATAAGGGGATTCAAAGCCGCCATTTATTTAGCCTTGCAATGAAGTGCAAAAGTCTATCTTCAAAATAAATTCGTTGATATTACTTGAGAATGTGCTTGGCCAATTGCACGTATTTAAATATTTAAAAATTAATTGGTTTTAAAGATAGAGGCCATAACTCTTATATTTTTAAAACGAATCATTCGCTAATAAAAACAAGTTATGATAAATTTAAACAATTAAAGTCCACACTCCAAATACGAGTTTATTATAACACTTACTATATTTCTTGCAGAGTTGAATACCAAGGATTAGATTTCCTTCACTCCATACTGACCACAAACGTTAGTCCAAATCCTTGTAAAAACGATTTCTTGCTGGGAGTTTATCAATACTAGGGAATAACCTTGATATGTGAGGAAATCGTTAGCTCACTCTCGCCTGAAAAGGCAGATAACTGCCCGTTGTTCATGTCTTCTTCACATTTGCATTTTTAGTACGAACCGTTTCACAACATCTTTCCTACAACAAATTATCTCCTTGGAATTTCAAGATGAGCTTAGGAAGAGCGGGAGGCACGCCTTGTAATGCGAAGTGGCAGACGAGGGCTATCGGATAGATCTTAGGCGCCGCCGGGATCATCAGTATTCCTCAGGAGTCGGGGATGTGCCTTGGTCAGTGGCATCTAGATATGGCGGGGATGTAGGCGGTAGCAGTAACCTTCCTCAAAGCCTTCTGTATACTCGGCGCGACCTCTGCCTCCCAGATCTCTCAGGGATAGTATGCCACTGCATCTCCTTTCCCTCGTTGAAGTATGTTATGACATAAATGGTCCCTCAACAATGCTTACAAAAAAAACCAAAAAAGCTTTTACTATGCCTCCAACGCAAATGCGCTGAAAAAATACAGTAATGTAGTCGAGAAATGAGAAAACTACCTCTTAGGCCCAGAAATGAGCCAACTGACAATTTTCTGTGTATTGATTCTAAAAGTTAACATGATTTATCCACTATTGCGAAAATATATCTAGAGCCTCAGTGATTAATTAGTCAAGTCGAATATTGACCAAAATGAGTTTCTTGTTCTTACGGAAGCATACGCATGTTATTTTCGAAGTAAATAAGGTACTAAGGCCATGTCTTGAAAAGGAGTTATTGCTTATGTGACATCTCCATTTCATGGTAATTAATATGAGAACGACACGATGCCGCATAAACTAGAATATGATTCTCACTAAAATATTTTTACTGAGAACTCAGTAAACTAAAATATTTCACCTAACAGCGTGAGCACAAGTAATATGTTTGTCTTAAATTTATCTTTTCTCTTCAAAGTAAAAATATTTCAAAATTAAAAAAATTAACAAAAAATTATAAATAGTAATATGACGTAAGTCAACAAGATCCTAAAATAAAGTAATGTTCAAAGAACTTTCGTCTTCGTGTATACATCGCAAAAGTTGCGAGAACACGGGGACATGGGATCAGATAAGAGAACAGATTAGGAAGCGTAGAGTGCTGTCTCGGAGAGACGGACGACCCGGGTTCGAATTCTGGATGGGGCCAATCTTTTCTCTTCAAAATAAAAACATTACTCTATTAATTTGTTTTTATTAAGGTTTGAACTAATCCCAGTGTTTATTTAAAACTACAAACATTTTAACACTACTATAAAAATTAATCAATTAAAATACGGTCTTCCGAACCGAAACACATACAAGAATTGTGAGGAGAGAACTAAGGCTTAAAACATGGCTTTAATTTTTCGTAAAAATAAATCCAAGGAAGTAAACAAATATGTTTGTATCCAGAGTGCAGGACTGCACTATAAACTATTTACGTTTCTAAGGACTATTAACAATATATGGAAAAACTAGAAATCGACAGTTAAATATTTCCCAATAAACTTCTGTCTAATTTTTTACAGAATGACATATCTGATTCTCTAAAAAGTTAACAATTGGTTAAGGAAAACCGTAGAAAACCAATAAGCATTTAATAGTAGTGATTGTGTACTATACACGGTTAAACCTAAGGTTGATCTGCTCTCGAACTTTCGAAACCTATTGGAAACCGAAGTTGGTACTTTCCCACAAAAATTACTGTTGCAGGTTCCCAATAGGCGTCTTAGGCAATGAAAATTAACACAGATCGTTATGACGTAAGTTCAGCCCCACTGCTAATTGGTGGGTCGAAATGTGTGAGATCTTAAGTGATCCTTCTACCCCGAATCAAGTGCCTTACCCGTTCCACGGTGACTTACATTGTGGGTATTACGCATCTCATACACAACATTGTGATCAGATCCGATCCGACATGCGTCCATTATGGGCTTGGATTTGGGAGTAGCCTGTTCCTCGTTGTGAAAGTTGGGATAAGTTCAAGGGCCAGGAAATGTTAAGTGGGATCATATCGTGCGCATTGTTCCAACCTGTTGCGGGATCGCAAATGATTAATGATATTCCCCTCCCTAACTCATGCCTCACCTGTAACCGAGCCGTAGTTTAAGTGCTAATGTGCCGTTTAATGGAGTCAATGCGTCATATAATAAGACAATATCAGTGTAAAGCAGCAATAAACTTCTTGTCAATTTATTTTTGAGTTACTAAAATGGCCAATCTTTATTATTTAAGAGATTCACCTGCTTTTATTAACGAGAGCTGCCATCTTCACCCAGCGGTCGGAAACTTTTCTGACCACCCTCGTAATAATACTAACCTTTTGAAATAATTTCATCAGTTATTACATCGGCTTTTTAAAGGGTAATATATAGAATAGAATAGAAAAATAATTTTATTCTGGGACCAGGTCCCTTTGGAATAACAGAGATGCACAAAAGTAAATAAATATATATCTGGCCCAAGGCCTACATTATTAGAATAAAACAAATAATATCTTGAAAGTGAATAACTAACAGGTATATTTTTGTAGAAAATTGGAAAATGTAATACAACAATAAAATAAAGAAATAGACAAGTTTACAATACAAAGAAATAGGCTTATAGCAAAATAAGTGAATACATAATAGTATCTAATAATACAAAATATGGTTTCATTATAAGTGATATTTACAGTAATTCATCTTTCGAGCAAATTGATATTTATTGATTACAGATAATCTGTTTGGGAATTTAGAAGATGGAGGAAAAGTTTGTATTTAAATGAGGTTAAAGAGGACGCATGACGGATATCGAGTGGGAGTGAGTTCCAAAGAGAGACATAACTGGCGAAAAAGGAACGCTCACATGTTTTGGTTCTATGGGAACGGATATAAAGATCGGAAGGTCGAGACCTTGTGATTGGATAGAGGATTTGAATTGTAGGAAACTATAGATATAAGATGGACGTTGTGAGTTGATGTTTTGAAATAAGTAAGAACCTAGGAAATAGAGTCTACGGATAGAAGGGAAGAGCCACTTTGACTTAACGTAAAGGCGGGACACACGAGACCTCCTCGGGGTGTCGAAGACAAATCGAAGCGATCAGTTCATAATTCGCCTCAACCTCCCCATGAGCCTATTCGAGAGGCCACACAACCATAGTCAAAGTGTGGAATGATAAAAGAAGTGATGAGGGGCTTACGGATGTTAAAAGATGCCTGGAATAACTGTGGAATAACTTTAGGAGCTTATTGATCGACGGGAAATTTGGGCAATGTGGGGTTTCCATGAGAGGGATTGGTCGAAAATGATTCCGAGGTTTTTAACAGAGGAATTGAAAGCCATATGGCTGATCATGCATATAAATAACAAAGAAATAATTTATTTCAGGTGAAAGGGTCTTTTAAAATGATTGCCAAATATATTTTTACGACATTTTTAAGTACTTGTTGCTTTTTTACAGTTATAATATCCAGTATAACTTATACGTCGAGTTATTTGCTTTTTAAAAATGACATAGACCATTTTCCTTAGTAGATACATAGCCTGCAACTAGTGTTGTACATTTATTTCGCTGTCGATGAAATTATTCCCATTATATCATTAATCTGAAAACTCCGAATGGCTGTTACTAATGTCACATGTTTATTGTAATTATCAATAATAAATTTTTGTATTTTGTTTTTTATACCGTTTAAAATAAGTTGCTAATTATTAGTTATTCACTTACAAAAAAATTCATATTTTATTTTATTCCTCAAGGTATATTAATTTTTATAAGTACATAAAAATGAAGTTGTGGAGAATATAGGAATGATATAATTATGCAAACTTATTAATAATTTATTTATTTTTTGTAAAATAAAAATGTTGTTTTTCATCTAGTGATTATTCGCTTTGATATATCAAGTATGATAACACTGGTCAACAGTATTTTTGTTAAATGGGTAAATGTGGCTGTCTCGTGTGTGTTTTGCTATGGTAATTCCGAATATGACCATCAAAGTTGTCCATGGGGCTCATATTTTTTGTAATTTTAAATTTTGTAAAAAAAAAAAAAAGGCGATATTTCATGGCTATGAACGTGTCTTGTGTGAAGAGACATATCACAATATGAAGATTTTACTGTCGGAGATTAACCCGGGTCCTCTGTCTTACCGTGACAGGACTCTACCAACTAAACTACCGGAGTTGATACCAGCCGGGGACAAATTTTTTCTCTTATCTGAACCCTTGGTGGCATATCTTTTCTCTTCAAAATAAAAGGATTTAAAATTAAAACAACTAACTAATAAACAAAAAAAAATATATACGGTTTTAGGATGTAATATGTCTCTAAAAATACATTTTCTTGACTCGCATTTGGATTTCTTTCCTGTAAATCTTGGGGCTGTGGGTGGTGAACACTGTGAAGGATTCCATCAAGAAATATCCACTCTGAAGAAACGATACCAGGGAAAATGGTATCCAAATATGTTGGCAGACTATTGTTGGTCTTTGAAAAGAGATGTACCAGCCGCAAAATACACCAGGAAATCATCATAGGCTACATTTTTATTTAAATTACGATTTGAAAGCTGATTAAATAAAATTGCTTGTTTTAACACTATATTATTTTTTTATTTTGAAATTACTCAAAATCCTTGCCCCTGAGACAAAATTGGTTTTCAAATTTGCAATCAGAGCACTAAATTCTAAAAGAAACAGCCATTGTAATTCATTCAACAGAGAAAAATTTAAATTTTGTTGTCCAGTGTAATCGTAAAAAATGTTTGCAAAATTCCTCGTTGAGGCGAGTTCAGTTATATGACTTCTCGGATCAGATGGTCGTTTTCTACTATCGCTTTCTGTTCGTGATGAAAGGAAGCTTGTGCCTTCAGAAGTATTATAATAAACTTTATATTGTTTTGTGTTAAATTAGCGCCTCACCCGGCCTTTATAAAATATTATAAAAAAATGGGTACCCAAAATAAGGGGGGGGAATCTGGTGGTTGAGCCTGGCCTAAGATAAGTCACCTCCTTGCGGAACCGTTGTCCATGAAACACTACAGTCTCTACCATGTACTGAACCCCAGACCCCAGATCCATTCACGGGTTGTAGTGGTACATGTTTTTTTTTTTTTAATTTCTTAAATGTTACTAAACAAATTTATCACGGTTATTTTTTTTCAGAAAACGAATCGTATAAAAAAACTCAATGTTTAAGTTTACGTATATAAATTCATTTCAATTTTGAATTCTATCAATATTTTCAGTTTTCATTTTTCTGTTTAAACACATAACATGAGCTGTTAATTCTTATTTAATAATACCTTAGGAGGATAGGAGGATAGGAGATGGGTTAAAAGTGGTGGCGATTTTGTCAAATATACAGTATATGTACCTATATGAACATATAAGTTATGCTTAGGTACTTCCAGGAACCCACATACTTCTATGCAAACAGCACAACAAAAGTGGGTTTACATTTCCGTTAAAATAGGCATGTCTACATGAATTGTGGGTTTATGACCATCTCAAAAGAATTTTAGTTCTTTGAATTTAGTATTTTAGCAGTTTTTTCTACAAAAAATCGTGTACATCTTAGCGAAGGCGATCTGCCATTTCTTTCTTAATTTAATTCAATGGTATTTATTTTATCCATTAAGTGCCCGAAATGAAATTGAACGATGGAATATGTTAACTAATGCGAACGGATTGTAAACATAAGCGTGTCTCATAATATTTTAAAGATATTACTACCAACTACATTCCTGGGGGTGATATATTACTTTATTCAGCAAAACAATTTGATAAATATAATTAAAATAAAAAATATAATAATATTTTTTTAATACTAACTTGTATTTCGTATTTAAATACTGAATTTCGGCCTAATTTTTAGGCCATCTTCAGGGCTGCGACGAAAAAGAAAAGAAAGCTATTCATGCAATGCAGTGCCAAAGAAAAAACAACAGTTTATGTAAACTGAAATGATAGGAATGACAAGAAATACAAAGATCAAAAGATAAATTATGGTTCATTTATTTTTTTTTATTGTTAGATGTTATATATTTTTTAATAGTTTTAAATATTTTATTTGAAAAGAAAAGATATGACCAGTACAGGGACTCGAACCCGGGTTTTCCACGTAACCGTCGTGGGGCCTAGCCACCCCAGCCATCCTGGTTCGCTTCTAGGTCTGACATATCCTTTCTTTTCACTGATCCTATATCTCCGTGTTCTCGCAATTTGCGATGTATACACGGGGAGAATGTTCATTAAACATTACTTTTATTTTCGGATCTGGTTGGCTTACGTCATTATATATTTTTTTAAATATTTTATAATGTTATAATAAATATTTCATATAATAATGACGGAAGTCGACAAGATTCGACTACGGATTAGAGACCACGTATTTAACCCAACACCCTCCATGGGATAGGTACCGTTTTTTTTTCCTTTTCTTAAATGTCACTATTTACATGGATGCCAGTAGCCCATAAATTAATTACTAAATAGATAAAGAGGACAATTGGCTAGGAAGCTTGAAGGTCGGTTGCATCATTGAAGCGAGTCCCCTGCGCTCTCCTTGGCCTGCTCCGTCGCGGCAGGCTAAGTGGAAAATCCGTCCGGGAGGAAACGACCAAGAGTGACGTCTTGTCGCGTCCTCGTCGTATCTCCTTGAAGAGTCTGATCTAGCGCTGAATATAGATAAGTGTGCTATTATATCTTTCGTCGCCACTAACTGAATTTATGATTGATAGCTTTTGCGTAACTCGGGTCTTATTTGGGTTGGAGGATCTGACGGTGTTCCTGTGGAAGGTGATTCAGCCTTGACGAATCCGGTCCATTCAGTTTCAATATAGTGCTCTTATCAGATTATAAATAGTATAAATAAAAAATAACATTTCATAATTCGTAAATCGAATTTTTCTCAAAAATGAGTTTCTTATTCTTAAAGAAGCGAAATCGTGTCATTTTCGATTGCCATGTCGAAAATCCTCGGTTAAATACCGCTGCTGGCACGACTTATTTAGAAGTTGGAGATGGATCATATCGGACTCTCCTTAGGCTAACTCAAACTGTATAATGTGGGTACCCAAAATAAGGGGAAAAATTTGGAGGTTGAGTGTGATCTAGGTCAAATCACCTCCCTGCATGTTGTCCGTGAAACAGTACAGTCTCTACCATGTACTGAACCCCAGACCCGTTCATGGGTTGTAGTGGTTTGTTTTAGAATCTAAAACTCCGTACATAGTCAATCAGTTCTACAGTTCTTCTGTTCTTTCTCAGTTCTAAAAATATTACAGTTTTTCGATCCCTACGTAACAGCTCACTTCCTTATGCTTGGAAATTATCAAGTATGTTATTGTTGGTGATTTGGCCACGTTGCTGTATTTTATACTGAGCAATGCAGAAAATGGCGAGGGATAAGGTAAAAAGAATACAGTTTTGCAATTCTAAATTAAACTTGTTCATTATGTGCCCAAGTTTAGTCGAGATCCAAGGCAGTAATATTAGAGCCCTGGGGGGGGGGGCAATTACTTTACTATTTCTATTTACATTTTTCCCGAATACCGTACCTCTTCTATTTTTGATGTTCACAAACTCCAATCTATCTATCTACGTGCGGCTACAATCCTGGGTGGGTACAAACTCCTAGTTGAGGTATAAATGAAAGAATTGCTGGTGTTTCGTTTTTTTGATACAATGATGGTGATGATGATGTTGACGATGATGATGTCTTTGCTAACAGAGAAGTAGAAGTACGAAGAGAGCGTGATGTTATGGTTGTGATACTGCTGGTCGGAGCCGGGGAGTCCTCCCCGCAGCCATCGACCACCGTTAATATTGTCTCTTCTCACCTCCAGGTCCCCGAAGCAGAGACCAAGGAAGGTATGTCACTCCGCCATTGGCAAGTACCCTTAACTTATACATAATACGAGTACTAACATACATAATAGTTATGAATATTTAACTAACAGCATGCTTGTAGGATGTAAATATTTGCAGGACAGTTCGAACTTATCTTGATCCTCAGTTCGAGAAATGCTCGGCATATCTGGTGTCTTTTCAGGTACCTAATAAACCGGAATATTGTAGCGATGACACTTCACTTTTTAATGTTTTTCTTCCTATTTTCATTTAAAATTTCGACAATGAAGTTGAGTTGTGGAAAAAGCTTACAGCTTTCACAAATATGTATCAAATGAAACAAATTGTATTCCGAAAAATTGACAATGGAAGCCGTCAATGGAATACCGAAATGTGAGACAGTAATTCGTTTTTTAGCTGAATAAAAATTGTAATATAAATTATTTATTACGTTAACATGCTGCGGTATCCTTAATTGGGGAAAACTTGGTTATTGATTATTGGTTGCGGTTGATTGTGATCTCGGCCAAATTATCTCCCTGCATAACCGTTGGCATAAATATGAAAAGATCCTACCTACAGAACTCAAGACCCTTCTAGAACGGTTTATATATATAAACACATGTAAATATTTTTTATGGAACTTATAATGTAGGTTTATATAATAGTTTAGATTCAGCGAAGATAAATTGTAGTTTCAATGATTTATGAGAAAATGTTTAATAATTATTTAGCAATATGTAATTTATCGTTCCTTAGTAATGTTTTCTTCATTGAGTGTTAATAAACCTTGTTAAAGACCGGGAGTCATTAAAAATCATTCTTAATAAATTACTGAAGTTATTTTGAAAGGATGTAAACTGGATTGCATTATCTAATAATTCATTCACTCAATGAAAACCTATTTCCAGTCGTTTTTTGGCATATAACTTTATTATGTGGATACGTTTCGACTAATTTGTCATTTACAATCCATCAAGAACTTCAGTAACATCTCAGAAGGGTTATAAGTCATCTTTTTTCTTTTTTTATTTTTTATTATTCATTGTCATTAGCTAAAATCTTTTCTTGGAGGTCCATTGTCCTCCATGGTCCTTTTGTTAATAACAAAATCATTAACATCATTAACAAAAGGACCCTGGAGGACAATGGACCTCCAAGAAAAGATTTTAGCTAATGACAATGAATAATAAAAAAAAAAGAAAAAAGATGACTTATAACTCTTTTGAGATGTTACTGAAGTTCTTGATGGATTGTAAATCACAAATTAGTCGAAACGTATCCACATAATAAAGTTATATGCCAAAAAAACGACTGGAAATAGGTTTTCATTGAGTGAATGAATTATTACTGAAGTTATTAATAATTAATAAATTAATTAATAATAAAAAATAATCATTAATTTTATTTATGAAAAATACTGAGTAACTAAATTACAGAGTTGTTATTACGACTATTAATATGTAATTTTTCATTTTAATGACTTCATTTATTGTGCTTGATAGAGTACATTTTGTTAAAACTATAACATGTATGAGCTGTTATTTTTGAAAGTTGTATACATTTATTCGTATCTAAAATAAATTTTGAATATTTAAAACAAGTTTAATGATTATTATTTCATGATAAAATTTGAAAGGCATATAGAGTTTGCAAAAACATCACTCTTTGCTAAGTGCTGAGTGTTAAAAACATAATATTTCCCCATTTTATAAATTAATTTAAATGAAAACCCTTCAACATTGACTTTCAGATCATTTATAGAATTATGAAGTCTTACTTCCATGTCAAAAAAAGAAAGAATCTGAAATATTTCTTAGGGCAGCATGGGGTTAGTTTTTCATGTATTTCATATCGAGTCTAAATTGATCTCTATTCTTGCTTATGGTTTTCTTGTGAGGTCCCATTTGCATTTTGCATTGAAGGAAGTTGCATTGAGTTGGTTGCATCAGATGAACACAAACGGATGACGTTATTGTTCCGTTTTCACCACAAGGCCGCAGTATTTCTCGACCGCATAACTGAAGGAAAAACCACTCCTTTGATTTTCCTCAGCGCAACTTGGACTCAGCGTTCAGTTGGAGATACTTGTTGACTTTAGTGCTGGTTGTCACTCTAGTAATTGATGTTCACCTACCAATAACGTCCCAGTTATTATTATTTTTGTATTGTGACTAGATGTATTTGTTACCAGGGTTAGTTTGATCCTATAATGAAGTCATCTAGTTCTTGTTGCTGTTCCGATACCAACATCGACCAATCATTTTCAGTAAATGTGTAGTATATTTTATGAAAAACCAGGTTAGTATTCCCGTTTACCTGCTAGAGGAACTATTTTGTAAAACGTCCCATTATTACACTAACAATAAAGTGATGAGCATATTCTTCTGGAGTCCGGTTGTTGCAGTAAACAGCCTTAGAATACTTCATCGATGAACCCTCCGGGGGATCGTCCAGTCTCTTTGGAAGACGACCAGGTTTTAGAGCAT
Organism: Troilus luridus; assembly: GCA_964056705.1. Taxonomy (NCBI): domain Eukaryota; kingdom Metazoa; phylum Arthropoda; class Insecta; order Hemiptera; family Pentatomidae; genus Troilus; species Troilus luridus. The sequence goes on from OZ057415.1 coordinate 84,796,517, forward strand.
TATTACGACCAGTCTTTTGAGCATTTTAATTCGGTGTCATTGGTCATATTTATTGTAAATCTTTTAGTCTGTTTTAATTTAAAAAATTGAAAAAAATAAATCTTTTTTTAAAGTTTATATCCAAAATATAAACGTTGCCGGGGAATGTTCACTTTAATCGAAGTCGATTGGAATACTTGTTATTTTATTTATCGGCCCGGCAGGCGCCTGAAGCTGCCCTCTCAACTGCCTTCTCCCTTTCATTTCGGTCAGCAGCATGTCCGCTGGACACTCCAATCATCCTCAAGTCCTCAGCCACTGCGTCCTTCCATATTCCTTTCGGTCTTTCACGTGGTCTTGCTCCATCCGGGGTTCCATAATATAATTTCTTTGCTGCTCTCCCATCATCCATTCTGACAAGGTGTCCCAGCCATTTGAAGCGCTGAATTCTCACGAAATGGGAAACTCGGAGATCGTCGTATAAGTTGTAGATCTCTTTGTTCTTTCTTAAACGGTATATACCCTTTTCTCTGACAGGCCCCATGATGCGCCGCATTTGAAAGGAAACAATTTCCTTTCAAACCTGTCAATATTTTCAGCCAGGATCTTTCGTAGGGTCCAGGTTGTACAGAGATAGGTCAGTACAGACCGGATTATTGCTTTATAGAGCTTCATTTTGGTACCCCGAGTTAGTTAGTGGTTTACTACGGAGTAAACTTCTTAGGGAAAAAAATGCTTTGTTAGCCTCCATTATGCGATTTTGAATTTCTTCTTCTTCGTCTACCCGATTATTTACTATGGAGCCAAGATATTTAAAACTAGAAACGCATTGGAATCCATACTGTCCCACAACATATTGCTTCGGCGGGTTTATAGGCGTTTTCTTCCTAAGCACCATAAGTTTCGTTTTATCCTCATTTGTGGATAGCCCCATTCTTCCAGCTTCCCTTTGCAATCTTTCACAGGTCTCCTTGATCGCTTTGAGGGACAGTCCAATCAGTGCCACATCATCTGCATAACCAAGCACTTGGGTTATCTTAGTGAAAATTGTGCCTGACTGATTAAGCTCGGCTCTGTTCACCATCGCTTGGAGGGCAATATTAAATAGAAGAGTGGAGAGGGGGTCACCCTGTCTATCTCCTGATTTTCGTTCCGGCATTTTTCCGGTCTCCCAGATATTAACAATCAAATGAGTCAGTTCCTCAGCCAGTGTTGCCCCACCTTTCTTCAAAAACTCCGCTGGGATGCCATCTGAGCCTGGAGCCTTGTTATTCTTAAAGTTGTCCAAAACCAGACCAACCTCCTCCGACTCTGGTGGGCTCACTTCATGGTCATTTTCATTTTCTTGAGATTCCACATCAGGGTAATCCTCGTCTTCCCTGGGGTTTAGTAATTCCTGAAAATGCTCCTTCCACCTACATTGTACATCCTGATCCAGGAAGACAATTTTACCATCTGAATGTTTAATCATCGGACAGTCATTCATAAAGCCTGATTTTATTTTACCTTCACCGAAAAACTTCCTGGCCTCATTATTCCTGCTGTATTCTTCTATTTTACGCAAGTTGTCCTGTAATGCATATCTTTTCATTTGTTGGTACTCCTTTCTGTTTTGGCTAATATCCCTATTTAGAAGCTTTTTTCTCTTTTCGTTACGCAGATTAACCGCTACTTCACACTCCAGGCCCAACCACAGATTTTTTGCCTTGCTGTTTCCATCCCTTTTACAATGTTGGTTGGCTGCATCAGATATAGTTTTCCTTAGATAATCCCATTCCTCATTCACATCTTTTCCTCCGATTACAGCTGGGATGTTACCTACACTTCTTTCAATCTCTCTCTTGTATCCTCTTCTTTCAACTTTTCTCTTTCCCAGGTGATCTGCAGTTTGCTCCTTTCAAACATCCTTATCTTATATGTATGGTTGATCTTCGCAACTACCAGAAAATGATCAGAATTGATGTCTGGTCCTCTATAAGATCTCACATCTTTAACTACATTAAAAGGTTTACTAGAAAACAGAACGTGATCGATCTGCGTTGCCGCTCCATTTGGTGAAATCCACGTTTGTTTGTGTTTTTCTTTGTGAGTAAATATAGTACTCATAATGATTGCAACACTAAGGGAAGCAGCACTACACCCACTGGGGGAGTTAGCTAAGTCATTAAAGGATTTTAAAGCGGGGTTGCTATGCTGAAGGCCCTTTGTTAAAATCCAGCTGTGGCAATTAAACTATTTAACCACTAAACGATGGGAACCCCATCACAGCCTCTTTTAAGTTCACCCACTTAAAAGGTTGACCGTGATCTTGGACAAATCACCTCCTTGAACAACCGTTGTAATATAAAAAGTATAGCCTGCACTATGTAGTGAACCCAAGACCTTTCTTGGATTGCAAAGGTTCTTTTTTTGTTTGTTTTTTAAGTTAGTATGCCATTGGTAATGTTAAGGATTACATGGATATGTCATTAGGTTTACCTACATACCATGTCCTGATGTACGTACCAAGATAAATTACTGAAGTTTATTTAATTTAGTAATTAATTATTTATGAAAGCAATATAGTCATTTACAGTTAAATTGCACTGTAATTATAAGGCCATGCCTCTAGTTTATTTATAGATGTTTTGCCCATATCCATTATTTTATTTTATTCTATCCTCTACTTAATTAAATTTTACTATAACTTTTATATAGCGTCACGTTGGCCATAAAAATGGGGCTTTTTGTCACTAATTGTCTAGTGTTTATCACTCCCGTGTTGATGTTTTTCTTCTCCCACATTTTCCCATGCAACGAACTGTAAGAATGCGACTTTTCCGATTCGGGTGTGCCTGTAACCTTTATCTAGACAAGGCCGGCCTCGGGGAAGGACTGCTTAGCATATTGTTGCTCTGTTATTGCTGATCTGTCACTGTATAATATCGCTTTTACTTTTTAAGTTGTTTTCTGCCTCTTATCCATTTCGGATTAAAAGCTTACAATAAGTTAATGTTGATATTTATTTACTGTTCCGGATAGAAGAACCATTGTCGGGTGTCAAACAACATTCCGGTAAATTCCAGGAATGGAATATAATGATTATTTGATGCAGTTGAGCATCGGTTTTCCGTATTGGCTTCAAGTAAAGGATTCAAGGAGGGATCCACATTCCCACTATAAAACTTCATTTCCTGGAACTATTAATTAATACTAAAATACTTACTATACTACTAATACTTACTATAATACTAAAAATAATTATAGATTTAGCTGCCATGTAGTTAAAAATACAATATTACACCTCTCATTCTGTAAATCCTAAGTATAACAAGAGGCAGTTTGAATTTTGTCTAATAACTGATTGACTGCGTTTTAATCATTCTGAAAATAGTTATACGCTGTCGTAGCTGGTCAGGCATAGTTAAGGAATACTTTGAATATTTATTCAGAAACCAGCTTTTATTATTTTTTGTATCTATAAAAAATATGGTATCAGTTCCGCAGGTTATCGCTTCGAGGTTAAGTCAAAACAAGTTTTAACTTTTCGTCCGCTTCCTTTTTAATATTCTCGTAAAAAAAATTATTCTGAGTTTTACTATAGCAAAAGAGTGGTTTTAAGGGAAAAGTGTGCACTTCAATAATCATTTCATCGAGATATAAACGTTTCAACTGACATTTAGAAGTATACATGACTTACTATGTTGAAGCGTTCATTTCTTTATGAAATTATTAGCGAAATATCCACTTTTCCCATATTTAAATTTTTTTTCCGCGCTAAAGCTCAGGGTTATTTGGTTTTTTTTTTGAGATTATTAAAAAGCAAAAGAATGAAGAGTTAAAACTGTTATGACTCAACTCAAAGTGACAACCTCCGGATAAAACTGATACCAATTTTAGTTTCTTTTCCCATACTTGGGATGAATATAAGAATAGATTCGAACACGATTAATAGCTTATATAAAATGGTCTCCCACCGGAAGTTCTGACAATTTTTTTGTTGAAAAATTAACCTATTAACATATTTTAACAAGTTTCTTTGACGGTGAATTAACCAAAGTGACCGAAAACAGATTTTGTAAACTTGATTTAACCGGTTTGTTTTGAAGACCGGTATGTTGTAAATTTGAGGAGAATGGGTATGGCTAATAATTAAAATTATTGCAATAATAAAAATAACAATAATAATATATATATATTTTAAATTATCAATTATTTAATCAACTAAATGTTAGCTCTGGTACCTAAAAAATAAAAAAAACCCAACAACTTATATTGGTGATGCAATAAAAAAATAGGTAACATAACTAAAAAGATAGAATAAATAAAGTATTAAAAAAAAACTCTGTGCCACTACAATCTTGAAGGATCTTGTGTTCAGTAGTCTGCACTGTCTCAAAGACAATGTTTGCACATGGAGGTTATTTGTCCCCTCACACTCAACCTCCAAGTTTTTCCCTTAATTAAAAGGTACTCACTTTATAGAGGCCCGATCACACTGGGTCCATTCCCGGCTGATAACAGATTAAATACATTATCTTGCCACAGCTGGATTTGAACCCGGGACCTTTAGCACTCTGCTACCTCTACCCCGCTCCCTAATTAGTATATATGTCACATCACTAGATGGGAGCATAAATATATCGAAGCAATAATTGATGCCACTAGTATTGCGCAAGTTTGAGTTGTTTTTTTTCGATTCATTGTAACCAACTTAACAAAAAAAGTTATCAGTAAAAAAACCTGGTTAGCGGAGATGGGATGATGTCACTATGGGATGGGATCCCACCATTACATCATACCCACTCTTCCCATATCAGTCTGAGCTCTGCAGTTTTTCTGATGATGTATGTTTCTGTTACGGCATTGTCGGTTACGAAGTTTCAAGACAGTTTTCAGTTTTCTTATCATTTTTCTTTTCACATTTTCCTTGGCATCGATAGAGTATCGCTTTAGCTTTGTTGGAAATTTTTTTCTCTTTAAATTACAACACATTGATGTGTAAAGATTCGATGGTAAGTAAATAAAAGATAAGATTAATAATTTTTATATTGCTGCATACTTCGGTAGTTTTAACTTTTAATTGGAATTTTGGAAAAGTTTTCGTTAGCACTTTCACATTTCCTATTTTTTTTTAAATTAGGAATATCGCCAGTTTTAACGGTCTTATAGCACTATGGAGTTTGTTCAAATTTGCATTCATTAAATATCCCTTTTTTTAAAGCCTTTGTTTAATTTATCAGTTGCGTGGAAGCTTAGAATCAGGACTTCTAAGCTCCCATAGGACAGGAAGAGGAAGAAATAATTTAGTAATATACTGTTTAATAATAACGCTCTTATAACGTTATAATGACGTCCCTGAAGTCTGGGGGCTTTCGAGTCTACAATGACACATAAAATGAACGACGTTTCCCGAACTATGTAAAATATATTTCTTATATTTATTTTATTTATATATTTATGCATAATACATTATATTTTCCAGTTAATTCCATCGGTTAGTTGATCCAGCTGATTTGAAACCATCTTGCGAACCTTGTTGATTCACTACTTAATACTACTGTACATCGACTTAAAAACAATAATATGCGAATATTTTAATTATTTATAATATATTTATTTGTCTAACAAAAAAATAATAGGTACAAATTAATTATTTATAGTTTAATTTCCATATTTCACACCCATATTATTATATTATATCCATTATAACAGCATGGACAATTTTTTTTTTGTAGTTTTTAGAATTTTTTTTCTGTAGTGCGATTCCCAATTCAGTAGTGCGAGAGATAATGGGTGCTCCATAATACCATAATACCATACTCGAAAAAATCACAATAAAGTGATTAGAGTTGTTTTTGACACCTCATTAGGATGTATAATAACACAATGCTGCATGAAATGCTATGTTTGATTTCTGATGCTAAGTTTTTGTGCTGCACGATTGTATATCTCTAGCGTAAGTGAGAGAAAAATTTAAGAGAAGCCCTGCCTAGGACCTTCCTAGCTTAGATGTATGGGATTCACAGAGGAGTTAGTCAACTTAGTATTTGATAATGCATAAGTTTAGTTGCTATTTTTTCTCGTTCATCTCTAGGCCAGCGGCCAGGTACCAAAGGTACTTAGGTTGCAATAAATTAAATAGAGCTGAATTTTTGATATGTTGTAAGGGCATGTCTGACTAGTGGAAATCCAAGTTGGCTACATAAAAAAACGGATGGGAAAACTTTGGTGGCCGAAAAACCTCGACATTTCCGGAGTTATTTCAGTTGTTGGCCTATATCTCATGAAAAAACAACAAAAAAACAAATCATAAAAACTGCCTAGTGATTATTCACCAAGTATTCTAAAACATATTTTAACAAAATATCATTGTTCCAAGTTTTTATGTATGAAATTTAAATGAACCAAAATTTATTAAAAATATAATATATATCCTAAATATATAATATAATATAATATTATTGTTTCATTAAGATTTGAGTTTTTATTTTACTTCTAATCTTTCTTTAAATTTTCCTTTGAAGCCATGGATTTTGTGGGAAATCTGTACGTGATAGAGAAAAGCTGACTTAAAACTTAATTCAGCATGAAAAAATATGTCGAAAACACAATTTAAGTTTTAAACATCGATCAAAAATTTAATAAATGCAGTATTGTGTAATAGAAGACCCAAAATTACAATGCACTGGTGCGCTGAAGAAAGAAGAAGAGGATGACCGCGAACATCTTGGATGAACCAAGTCCAGGAAGACATGGCAGGATATGGCCTTAATGGAGAGGACGCATTTGACAGAAAAACCTGAAAAGAATGTAACTCTAAATTTTGGTTGGAAAAAACCTCAACTTTGGGGAAACTCTCAATAAAAAAATTATAGTTAAAAATTAAATGATAAGAGGCGTTAAATATTTTGAAAATAGCTTCGCCAAACTTGAAATGACGAAATAGGATTTTTGCCTCTCTTGAACACGGACTAGTTAGTTTATTCCTGCCGCAGTATTATCCAGCTCCTGTCGCAACACTGGCCCTGTTTGAGTAAGGTATCATTGTCATGGATAAACGTTGACTGGTTAACATTCCTCAACGGTCACGAAGCCAACTCGGATCTCTAAATTTAGAAGTGCTTCATCAGCTGCGTAGGTGGCCGGGGTAGGGCGCTCTCGAGGGCTTCCGCGTCTAAACTATCACTCTCTTCTTTAAGTTCTCCTTCCGCCATTTTCAAACAATTTGAATTTTAAGAATAATATTGATGTTTTCTTTACTCATGTATTAAATTCATGAGTGTGTGGGAAATTTCATATCCTTCATTTCGAAGTTTAAAGTACTTATACGTATAAGTTAATGAAGATACGTTCGACGGTCTCCTAAACTCTAGACCAATTCTATAAACATGATCTGTGTAAATGCCAAATAACGAAACGTTAATCGAGTTACGAAATAATAAATTTAACGGGTGGGGATTAGATCTTGTCCTCATTAGTAAAGTAGTCTGAAAGGGTTAAACTGTTGAATTTTAAAATTGTCTTCTTCGAAAGTTCATTAATTTTGTTAATTTAAAATAAAACAGTAAAAATCTCACTACATTCTGAAGAAATTTGATCATTACTGGGTATAAATAATTGTGGAAATAGATAGTTTGGTTGTTCTGTTTGTGAAATTATTTTATACTAGCTGGGGTACCCGGCTTCGTTCAGGGAGTTGGAATCATTCCAAGTTCGGCTTCGGTGATGTTATGCGATAACTGTTTGATGATCATCCTTGTTCCATTGGAACTGGAGATCCAATTTTCAGTCGAAGGCAATGTAATGGCATTCCTGTTACTTGCAAAAATTTAAAAATTCCGTAGTGAAGTTGAGACTTTCATCAACGTTTACCATCGTGTCGATCGATTTGTATATTCTCTCTTCCCCGGGAAATTTCTTTTGAATATTAAAGTTGATATCGTCGACAATATTGTTTTTAGTTGTTAAAATTGCCCCCTGAAATGGCCACTTCGAATCCTTATAGTTATGAACAATATTTGGTCAATGAGTTCTTTTTCAGTAGTGGCTATGTTGCAGAAATCACTGTTGAGTTCAATGAGGGCGTTCGTCTGGTCAGTAGGATATGTGCCTTCGCTTATTTGTAAAAATTGTTGAGCAAAATGTGCTGTCATTTCGTCTTTCGATAGTTCACATCTCGTATTTTTTTAAGTCGCAGTATTTGTATGTGTTGCCAGAGATCTGATTTTTTTAAGCATGCATTGATTTCGTCTGCTGGTGTTTACATTGGGATAACTGGACGTGTTTGTCGAAAATCTCCTGAGAGTATGAGTAGAGATCCTCCCATCACTTCAGAGTTTCCTCGCAAGTCTTGTAATGTTCTGTCCATGGCGTTGAGTGAATTATGTGCCATCGTGCATTGGTCCAAGAAGATAATTTTAGCTTGTTTTAGAAGTTCACCTCGTCCAGATGCTCTTGAGATTTTACATACCGGGAATTGTTGTTCGGCTTTATTCAGCGGTAGTTGTAGGGCGGAATGGGCAGTTCGTCCTCCTTCCATAATTGTGGCGGCAATGCCAGATGATGCCAGTGCAAGTGCGATGAGTTGTTTTGGACGTATATCGGCCAGCAATAGATTTATTAGAAGCTTTTTCCCGGTACCGCCTGGTGCGTCCAAGTAAATAATTCCTCCAGTGTTGTTGTTGATCCGATCCATGATAACGTTATAAATTTGTTTTTGATTGTCATTGAGAAGTGGTTTGTTGTGAGCAATGTATTGAAGCAGTTCGTTGGGGTTGTTGCTTTTTTCCTTTGTAATTTCGAAGTTAAGCACACTGAAAGCATCTTGCCGTGGTGCTGGCATCCCAAGTTGTATCCTAAGGTCTGGTTGTTTATCACTATTCATTTATCTTCTAGACGAATGAGTGTTTGATTCAAAATGTCGTCGTTGAATTGGATGGCCAGTTCTGGATTAGCTTGTCGGAGTTGATACAGTGCGTCTTCACTCATACTCTCTTTGAAGGAGTCCCATAGCTGTTTTGGATTCGAAGGGTTACGTTGATAGAATTAAGGCGAATAAGTCGATGATTTGATATGAGGCTGCGAGTGAGCTTTTTGTAATTGTAATACCCAGTGGTTGTCATTTTTCAGTAATCCTAAGCGTTGACATGCTCATATGTACGTCTGGCATAGGTAACCGTCAACAGTCCTGTGGTCTGTGAATTTTTTTGGTCCCCGTATTTCGTGTTGCAACATCCGGAGATAGAAACTTTCGGCGTTCAGAATCTTTTGGAACGTTTGAACCCACGACGGGCCTTGCTTTATATACCAATATCACTAGTACACATACAAATAAGTCTTCGAATGGTCCACAATGGTCCAGAATATTCCACTACATTCTGGAATACTCTCGAGTGTTCTGGACTGCTCTAGAAATTTCTAGAGGGCGGAAACTTCCAGCACTCATATCTTCAAAAGTACGCCCTTTAGGTAAAAACGGGAACCTTCTTCATGGACGGGAGATAGAGGGCTACCACACCAAACGACTCCCTTGATCGTACCGGGACGTCTTTTTGAGTTTTAGCGGCACTCACATTGTACGCTTTGTTTTATAATATATATTGATTATTATCTTTTTTATTGGTTCTTTAGGTCATTTTATTTAGCAATAAATCATTACGAATATAATAAAACACCGTTGGTTATGCCTGATAGGTTTCCTTGCAATCCAGTTTACAAGAGATTTTCTCAGTAAGTCATTTTTGGTACCAATTTATTATTATTATTATTATTATTATTATCCCGGCACGGGTATTTGTCAAGCAATTGATTAATTAATGGTCTAATTTTTACAGTATTATTGTTTTTGAAAACAATAGATATATGCTAAAAAACAAAACAAAAAAAACTATAAAACAGTATACTGTTTATCAATATTCTGGATTGTTCTACTGTCGTTGTTCAGGTTAAGTGACAGTTCTAAAAACAAAGAATTAACATTAGAACTGAAATCACTATGTTAATTCCGTATATAAATTAGTTGTATTTAGGATTTTAATCAGTGACGTATCGTATGGAGTTAGTTTTTTCAAAGATTTCGAAGAGGATTGAAAACCAAACTTTAAATGCAAACACAATACCAAAGTAGCAATATTTGCAGATATGCTTTTATATATAATATATTGTTCGGTCTTCAGCGATTGCTTTAAGACTGACAAATGTTATCAAATTCACGTTAATTCATCTATTAGCCAAACATCATGCAGTGTATGATGACTTAGGTAAAATACGTTTGACGATACTCACTGATTTTGAATGAACCTTGAAACAGTTTTTTACTCTTGTGAAAAGTGGTGTTTTTACATTCGCTACTTCTTATTTGAATCGAAGATATTAGGAATGTTTTCCAACGTTACTAATTTGTGGAGAGATAAAAATAGAAATACCAATTAAAAGTATCGAATCAATAATAAACTGAGAAAAAAATCTTAATTTTGCTTTACATAAAAGTGGATGACTACATATCCTTCAAGGACTAAGTAACGTTTCTAAAAATTTCTGAATCGAAATTGTTGGATTTGAATTTATTAATAGCTAACTTTATATTTAAATTAGTTTTATTTTTTTATTTTAATTAATGGCGTACCGTGGACAATTAAAAATAAAAAAATTGCAATGATAATTAAAAACTAAAATTTTAAATGTAAACAAATAGTAGCAATATTTGCAGAAATTCTTGTCCGTTTGTGTGTGTATGTATATATATATATATATATATATATATATATATATATATATATATATATATATATATATATATATATATATGATAGGTAGGAAGACTCAACACCTGACATTATTTTCTCCACATCCATATCAACAACTGTTTTATCAACATACATATTTTTTTTATCTCCAGTGATGTGACGTTTTTATCACGTTGTGGTGTGTTATTTCAAACCAAATTACACCTTATTGACTTACCATTCTTAAATGGTGTCGTTACCTAAGCTGTCCCTGGCGAGGAGAGCAGATCTGGGAGAGCAGCTTAGCACGATTCCGTGCTCTACCGAGTCGCAATCATCTTTATTGCACTTTTCTGTCAGATCTGAGATCGGACGCGATGCCTCCGCAGCGTTTGTCCAGGCCTGGCTGGCTGGTTGGTTACACCATGCTGTCTCCTCGTGCTGTGGTAGGGACAGGCAGATTAATTACCGATACGGAGTTGGAAGTTTTAATTTTAAAAAATCAAGTACAGCAGTATTATGTAAATGTTCATTATTATAATTAAAATTATTTCTGTGATCAGGAGAAGGTTATAGTATAAAAAGGGACGGGCCGAGAGGTGTTGAAGAGGCTCGTCATGTATGGGTCCTGCAATGACCGTTGTACCGAGAAGTTAGTTATTTGTATATTTTTTAATAATTTAATCATATATTATATTTAATTGTATTTATTTAATCTACTCCTCTTCTACCGCCAACGGTGTGAGGATCTCTCCTGTAGAGCCTAACCCATGAATGTCTCTCCTGTTCCAATCGTCTTCTCCTTCCCCATTCCAAACCTCTTCTGTCAAAGGCCTCCTGGATTGCGCCTTCCCAAGTCTTCCTTGGTCTCCCCTTCGGTCTTGTACCTTCCACCTTCGTCTCATATACGGCCTTTGCCACACTATTTCTGCCATTCTGGAAACGTGCCCGAACCATCTCAGCTGATGCTCCTCGATATCCCCAGCTGGCCGAAGCCCCACATTGGACCGTATTGTTATGTTTCGCACTCGGTCTCTTCTGTTCTTCCCTTCCATTCTTCTTATATATCGCATCTCCATGGCTTGGATTTGGCTCTTGTGCTTTTTAGTTAGAGTCGAAGATTCACTTGAATAGGTGAGAATCGGTAAGAAGGTGTTTTTATAAACTACTTTTTTTGTGTTTTTTGACACTTCTGTTTTCCCGATGAATCCTTTTTTGAGGGAATTAAAACACCTGCTGGCAGCTTTTATTCGTTCTTTTATTTCGCCATCTATCCAGCCGTGTTCGTTAAGGTGTGCACCAGGATATTTAAAATCCCTTACTTGCTCTAACCTCGTGTTGTTTAGTCTTACGACTCGGTCCCCATGCTCGCTTTTTCTTCCTATTCTCATGATTTTGGTTTTCCCTGTATTAATTGTCATGTTTATCACTTCCAACTCTTCTTGTAAGATGCGTAAATTGAATTGGAGGTTCCTGCAGTTGTTTCCAAAAACAATTATGTCATCGGCAAATGCGAAGATACTGAGGTGGGTTGGCCTAAGGTTTCTATACCCTAGTTGGTACGCTCTCATTTTTGACTTACCTCTTTTCAGGGCCGTGTCCAGTGTCAAAATAAAAAGTAATGGGCTTAGGCTACATCCTTGCCTGATCCCCTGGGTTGTTACAAATTCCTGTGATGCCTCATTGCATGTCCTCACTACATTTCTCTGTATTTTTAAAAGACTTAGGATTCCTTTCTGCAGACCCAGATTGACCTTTTTCTCCTTGAGAGCCTCAATGATATCTTCCTTTCTGATCCTGTCGAAGGCCTTTGTGAGGTCGACAAAACCGGTGAAGACTTCCTTGTTCTTTTCTATGATCTTTTCAGATACTTGTCTCAGTGTGAAGATAGGTCTTGGGTGCTTCTGTTCCCTCTGAATCCATATTGGTCTTCCCCCAGCATTGGTTCTACTGCATTCCTAAGACGTCTTTCTAGTATTCTGGAGTATATTTTACTAGGTACACTAAGAAGGGAGATTCCTCTATGGTTGTGGCAATCTCTTTTGTCTCATTCTTAATATTTAATTGTAGAAGTGAAAATCCAGTCTTTTTAAAAAAAAAATTGTCTAGTACGATTAAGATCTCTATTAGGACAAAGAGATTTAGGCAGATTTTTATTACGTTTTACTATGCATTAATTTAAAATTTATATATTATTATTTTAATGTCTGCAAAAATCGTAAAATTGTTAGGGGTTTTCACAATTAATTTGTACTTGATATAATTAATGTAGTTGAGTATCTATCTTTCAAGATTATTCAACACCTGCCTTGAATCGCCTAGTTAAAAATTGGATTATTATTTTTTTGTTTGAAAAATAAATAATTAATTAAAAAAATTTCGAATAAACAGAACAGAAGAATCATTTGACGGGTTTACTTTTTATCCTATGATGCAAGGAATTTGATAAAAAATTTAAAAACATTAATATCCGTCCTTTATGACTGTTTCTAAATTCAATGCACTATCTCATTCATCAAATAAATTGATGTTAATCTCATCAATATAAATTCAATATCTGAAATCAATTACCAGCCAGTCATAAAAATATTGAATAATCTATAATAAAAAACTAAATTTAGTAACAGTTTTACAGATGAAAAAAATGGAAAAATAATAGAGGGGGAAATAGTTGACTGGAAGATCTGATGTAGGATGGAAATATTTGGGGGGTGCGGTCAAGATAAACACCAAATAAGTGGGTGACTTATTTATTGATTGTGCCGACGCACAGTGGAACGAGCGTTAGAGAGGATTGGGCATTCATTAATATCTCCGCTTCTGGTTCTCCTAGAGTAAGGCTATCGGTTCGGTTTTAAAGCTTTTTGAAGGACTATTTAATTATATCATAAACAGGATCAAACCTTTTAGGGTAATCGTGTACAAATTCTAGATTTGATATTTCGATGTTAGATAATTTATTATCTAACATTGTACCTATATAATACTATAATGGGTACAATACAGTATTATAATAAATGTAGGTGCCTATATAAAATTGTTTTATTTAAATAACGAAATAAAAATTTAAAAACTTGACGATTTGTTGTAGGGACTATTGCACCTATGTGCACAATTACACATATGTCGTTCAAATACCACACACAAACTGAGTTTCATTGTTAATATTATTATGTTAGATAAGGATTATTCGGATAAATGAATGTAAACAAACATTGGTAAACAAAAGAAAACTTGCGTAAAGTAGACGCCAATATCAGGAGAAATTATTTTAAATTAATTCTCAAGGCCCGGAAAAGAAAAGAAAAAGAAAAAATAATTTTCTCGGAAAATAGCACCTAGTAGCAGAATCCGACTAATGGAAAAAAAAACTTCAAACATTCTAGTTATTTACTGTGAAGGTAGTTTTTTGGGCGATTTTCGCAATTGATTATTTTAGTTTTATCCCCCAATTTTCACCGAAAAATCCCAGACGTATTTTTATTTATTTATCTCATTATTATTATTATTATTATTTTTTTTTTAAGCGGGTTTTTTCTACATTTTTCCTGCTATTGTAAAACTTATTTATAAAAGATAACTTTAATTAATTAAAATCAATGTTCTTTAAACATGTAAAGGAAGTCCGGAACATGTATTCACACTTACGCTGTTGTATATGTAAAATTGCAAATAAAGTTGTTGTTGTTTGTATCCCAGACGTTTGAAATAATCCCAAGTTTTATTTGCCTAAAATATCTTATTATGGATGAGTTTTTTTCCAGTAGGTGCACGATTAATTTAATGCATTACCTCAAACAGTGGATTGCTTTAAAAATATGAGTTTTTAGAAAAATTTATATTCAGATCAATTCAGAATTATTTATATAAGATTTAATTTCACAATTAATTTATCTATGGAGTTTGTTGAGAAGAAGTATAAAGTATAATTTAAGATCAAAATAAAGGGCAAATTTAGTTATTAGAGAATTGGTCCAATGTCCAACAAATGCGTTGATTCGTTCCACTGTGCGACGTTTCGACCTACTTTGTAGGTCATATTCAGGGGCAAATAGAATAAGGTGCGGCTAGGTGAACCGTGTAACTGACAACATAAAAACAGTTTATTTAAGGAACATAATGTTTTCTCTTAAAAAAAAATATATATATATAAATAAATCGAGCCTTTCCATTTTTTTTTTTTTTTATGGCATACTGAACAATGTCAGTTTAATTGTAAATTATTGTTTGTATAGTGGCAGAAATTTTATCAAAACAGAGAGCATTAATAACAGCTCATTACCTGTGGTCTAGTGGTTAGCGTAACAAACTACTAAGCCCAAGATCGCCGGTTCGTAGCCCGGCAGGTGGCCCTAGGATTTCTTAAAGGGAGTAAAAAATCCTTAGTTACGCCGTTCTTCGGAAGGGACGTTAAACGGGGGTTCCGAGCCTGTATGATGTCAGGTACTCGTTAAAAATCCTTATCCTAATTAAACATGGATAGGCAAAATTTAGAGCTCCCACTGTAGCTTCGTCCGATTAGCCATAGCAGCACAAAGTGACGTAAAATGAACAAACAAACAACAACAAATCTGTAATCATTGACATGGTAATGAAATATTGTCCTCTAATTCCTCGTTGACTTTTATAGATAATAAAAACGACCATTTCTATTAAAAAATGAATTATACTGAGTCTTTAAACATATTTGTTCAATATTACCGAGGGTAAGTATTTTTTAATTATTATTATTATTTTAATGGACAGTTCATTTAATTATACTACGTTAGATAATTAATGTTTTATTAAAGGTAATCCGGCATTATTCTATAAATTATTATTAGTTCTTTTGTACTCTCCTAGTTCTGCCATAAAATATGGGTGTTTACTTAGTGTTGTTTGTGATATTGAACATTTTTTATTAAATAAGCTAAACATTTGTTTTTGTTTTATTTTATTTTACAGATTTTTTATCGTTACTAACCGAAATATATTAATCTTAATTCACTGTATTGAAATAACATTAATATTTCTTGAAATATTTTCAAAAACAGTACTATATTTTGTGTAACGGCATCCAGGAAAGTGGATTTATGATTTGCCAATTTTTAAACTTATTTATAATTTAGTTGTTCGAGCACGGTAAAGTACTGAAGAAAATGTGGGAAACGCCGATAAAATGTTACTTTTATACAATGAATAAGAACGAATTTATTGATTAATGGGAATTAAACTTTATTGGTATATCATTCTTTATTAGTATGATACTTAATATTTGTTATGTATGACAGGTTTTTATTTTATTTTTTTAATGGAGGTCAAGAAAACGTGGATTAGTCATTACAGTTAGGTAAGGTTGGGTTGTAGTGTCATTAGAGAAGGTGCGTAATTAGTCTGTGATTATGTGTACTTGTGTGTGTGTGTGTGTAAAACATTAAATATACCTGCCATTTAATTCCGTCCTTAATATAATTACTACAAAATATACTAAATGTATGTAATTAGATTATCGTCCTATGGTAATTTCTCGAAAAATTATTCTGGAAAAGAATGGCTTCGACTTTAACCGCCCTCCGATTTAATAACCTGTCATTAAGCTTTTATAAGGCCTCATTAACGTAAAAAAAATAGTAATAAAAACCGAAGATAACAGGATTATTTCAGGTAGATGCAAAGGCGGTGTATATCGCGGCGGTAGGTCGCACCTGAATCATAAGGCGATTTCAATGTGGCCATAGGTCGGAGGGGAATCCTCTGGCGTAACACTTGGAAGCATTACGATTCACTTTCTCAGGACCTTCTCGTACACAGCTTAATCCGTTCCCTCTTTCATCATTCTAATTTCGTGCATGTGTTTGTTATTCCCGACCTCCTCCTTCTCTCGGAGGAATGTCTCTCTTTTCTGTACTCCAGGCGCCGAGGAACGTTGCTATGGAAACATATAATTAACTCGTAACGAAAACGATAACCGCTTCGCCCAAGGTAGAAATATGATTGCAGCTTATTGAGTCGATCTCGCACTTATATTAGTTGCGCCATATGAGGTATTCAGGATCAAATGAAACAAATTATATTTGTTTGCATTTTTCTCTGGTTTAGGCTAGCAGTTTTATGCTCCCGGAACTTCATGCTCAGAACCGAACTTAAACCATGAGGAATAAGGTGGCGAAATTTTATTTTGCCTACATGTTTGACTAATCTAGCAAAAAATGTAGACAAGTCGAAAATTTTTAATTTAAGTCATCCGCTTTTGATCTTGAATTCCTCATATTTCAGTTTCAGTCCAAAGTTCCGCATTGAATATGATTTAAACAAATACTGATTCTACGAATTATTCATTTAATTATTCCGAAATTCCATTCGTTTAATTTAAATACCAAATCAAGGCCATCAAGTTTGTCTGTTGCGCATTCATTATTATAGGTGAAAATCCGATGCAAGTTATACCATTCATTTACCCTTGTTGGTTATAAGTCAAATCTCCAATGACAGCAGTTCTTTGTTAATGCGCTCATCTGTCATGTTGGAAGAGGCTGTAGAAAATTCTTGTCACTGAATTAAAAAAATAAAAATATTTACCGAATAATTTGTTACTTTTTTGTTTGTTTCATTTAATTTCACTTTTAATTGGTATGGCTAATGAGACGGTACTGCAGTGGGAGCCCTAAATTTTGACCACCATTTTATATGTCCTTTTAAGCACTTTTTTCCTTGTACTAGCTGCTAATTCTACCTTGTAAGAATCTCGTAAAGGAAGCCGTCTACCGCTGAGAGTAAAAACTTTCACTAATAATTGCCTTCTTCAAGTCATAAAAGTTTATCCCAACTTGAAATATACTGTTACGATCAGAGGGACAGAGGGACCGGCTGAAGGGATTAAGATAAGCCAGAAGGGTTCAAAACATAGTCTAGAGACATCGCGAATTGCGTACAATGTTCTAGGTGCCCCCACTCCGTCCAACCTTGCCTATATAAAAGGCCAGCTGTTTCGGCCGAGTCAGTCTGTAGTAAGTGAGTAATAAGGCTGTAAAGTAGTGACAGTGTGAGTGACAGTAACAGTAAGTGTCAGCCAGTGGCAGTGTGATAAGTAATAATTAAGTGAAATAAAGTCGGTGGGCTTTAATTAGCGAACTGTAAGTGTTAATTTGTAGTTGTAAACTATAGTGCAATATTATTGTATTTGTACAAATTTATATAAATAGTTTAGCTATTTAGTATTTGCAATATCTTATATTATTTGTATATTATTTTAGTAATTAGATAACAGTTAGGCCTAGGTTATAATCTGTAGAATATTGTTATTGTAAATTGATATTAGTTTAATAATTTAATTGTTTTAAACAAATTTCCTTGTAGTCTTTTTAATTTGTTAATAAATTTTAGTATCTTGAATTTAGTAATAGTTTAATTTATTTTACACCCAGTAGCCCGTAACAATACCATAAGTAAACCCCAAATGACGCCAATAGGTAATGATCCTATCTTCGTTCCTGACACTACTTTTAGACTATTTGGAGCTTTGGTGCTCCACTAAGCCATCGAATTCCTCTCGTATCCAATCCCTACAATCCAAAATCCAGCGTAAAATCCTCAATGCTCCTTATTTTGTTAAATAAAGTCATCCATAACGACCTTAATGTCCCATTTGTTGCTGATTTGGCCCGAACCCGCTATTTATCCTTTCATAACAAACTTCATTTCCACTCAAACCCTCTAGTTTCAAACCTAGCTTCCTCTTCGATTCCCGATAATCCTCCGAGGCGTCTGAAAAGAAGATGGCTCGAAACCTTCTTAGTTGAATTTGTGATTTGAGTACTACCAGTCGGTAGTTTCTCAACTTGTCATTTTCACATGTCATTATGTATCACTTGATCATTTACTTGATGTATTATTGCAATACAGTTGTAAATATCAGAAAATAAAAAACTTTTAGTTTGACCCTTCTATTCTATTCCTAATTTCAAATTAGTAAGGAATACATTACAATTATTTGTTTATACAACCTTCAAACATTCCCCGCCTAACTCATTCACGTTTCTTATGTGAGGAATGGGACAGGTAGGAGATCTCTCCGTATGGTATCCCAGACGTTTAAGGAGATTCCTAGGGACAGAGAAGGTTTCGTAATATGAGTTTCTAGAAGAAGTGACTAGGCTAATGCACTTTCTAAGGATTACTTCCATCTGTCTAATCCTTGGGATGTTTTCTCGGATCGAGTTACAACTGAGAGTACATAAAGAGAGTTATAGATGAACAATATTGCCCTTTTATAAAGATTGTCATTGTATGCTCCAAGTGATTGCATTTCATTTCTATATTTTTTCTGAAGAAGACAATTTAGTTTTAGCTTTGTCAAAATGGCTATACTACTATGTCCAGATTCGTTATTAAACAAAAAAAAAGGCGTACTTTTCGTTGAATCCATTCAATACATTCACTTCTCGAGTAGTTCTACTGTGTTTATATTTCGAAGATTTGAGCTAGTCGTAGGTCATTTATAATATTTATCTGGCCTTATCGGGCAAAAGATCCTTTTTATTGTATATTGGAAGCTGAAAATGATTTGTTTTTTGTGATCACAGTACCAAGGAATAAGTGAAAGTTGTTGATCAATAAATTTTGACTTTTTGATTTACGCCAACAGGACGCAATAATTTCTGCTTAGAAAGGCAATTTCCCTCCCAGCCTCTAAGGTTTTAATGTGGCATACTATTGGAGTGAGATAATCCATTTTGTCTTGTCCAAGTTTCGTAATACAATGCGATTTGAAATTGTGCAAGTGAAAGGACGAATAGGGACTTTTACTTTTATTGATTGATCATCGATGTAATGAGTAATTTAAAAATAATTTCTAAAACACGTTTTTCAATAACATTTCGATGTAAACATTATTACTAAATATAAACGAATAACAAAAACCTTTCTGATATCTTTTTTTTGTTTATAAATCGGTAATTATGAATAAGTTTGAAAACAAAATTTAAAGCCGCAGTCTCGAGGATCGATTAGACTTTGGAATAGCTATCTAAATTTTTTTTAAATTTCGAAATCAATTATAGTCTACTCCATTTAAATTTCAAACTTGTAAATCTAATTTACCAATATTAGTGTTGTTTTGTGATATTGACACTCTAAAAAGTAATTATTTACATATTAAAGTAGTTTATTTATTAATCAAATCATATGCAATTTTTTAAAAAGTGGTATAAGTCCTTTTTTCATATTCGCGATGTTTAAAATTTCCATTTGTATTACGTTAAAAATACGACAAAATGTTTATCGCTTAACCCTTAGCAAAGAGTGATGTTTTAAAGCCTATACGCTTTTTAAATTTTATTATGAAATAATACTCATGTGTGAAATAATAATTTAAAAGAATAATCCGTTTTCTAAGATCCATAAGACCTCATAGCACTTTCACTAATAACGTCTTATGCATTTGGAGTATTTATTTATTTTTATCAGAATATAACGTACATATTAAAGATAATTAAACACAATTCAGTTTTGTGATAAATGACGTTTGAATAATTTTTCTCATTATTTTGTTATTTCTCATTGGGCATACTTCACGAATTTACTTTTCTTATCAAAAAGAGCTATTGAATTTGAAATATTGTTTTTATTTTAGGAACGCTAATTCTCAATCGCGATGAAGAAATCATTTATAAGACATTAGGTATGCCTGAAATCATTACCTTAGAATATCTGAATATTTGTTACAAGTATGTTACTATACGCGAGTGATGTGCTTACTTTGGGCTTATTATTTTGAAGTGCTTAAAATTTGAGATTTTGTGCTTTTAGAAACGTTAAGTTATATTTTCCACATTTTAGCAACTCGTTATAAACTTTGTTGATTATCTAATATGTTTAAATAATGGTTCTAGATACAAATGTTTAGTTATTACTGACAACAGTCATAGTTTTTATTTTTAAATTTAAATACTTCCCTATAGATAATTCTTTATCAACATGACAACATGCTGTTTGTAAAGTGAGGAGGATGTTAGCTTATTGCATAGCGATAATCACGTTTTGGTAATCATGTGTGCTCTCAAAGCGACATTGTATTTGAAGATGTCATTTGTTTTTTTAGTTTTCTGATAATAACTAAGTTATAGTTTTAGGCTCAATACTTATTGCATTTTTTAACAATAATTTTAACTGAAATGTATGTCATGTATTTAACTTATTCAGAAATACTTTAGATACCATATTTTAAGTTTTATATTATATTCCCTCATTCATAATACTTATTTGTTAACCCTACATGACTGTTAACCATACGAGATATGCAGACGATCCTTATTATAAAACGTGTATTAAGTGGGTACCCTTTATTTGGAGAAACACCAGGCGGTTGAAGGCGATCTCGGACTACCTCCTTCAACAACCGTTCTTTAGAAACTGTACACCATCCAGCCTGTACTGAACACAAAAATCTTCATGGGAAGCTGTCGTGCAGATGTTTATTTTTATTCAAGTTACTTGTCACATTACTTGAAGTACTTTATTATTTTTTCGCTAAAATTTTAGTTTATAACAATTAAGTCCCTTACGTAATACCAACATTCACTTACTTCCACCCACTAACATGGAAATAGTTACTACCTCGAACACCTTTTCACTAACATCAATCAATGTCGGATTAAATATTTTATTTCATACCTTATATAATAGTAGGTCAAATGATTTATATGACTTAACATTGAAAATTCACGAAGGATGTAATAACAGCTTAAGGGATTTATGTACATAAAATTTATTTTTTATTTTATATATGTGCCTTATTATATTTAAACTTTTCTTTTTCTTCTTCTTTAGCTGCCCCCTTTAGTCTCTTCTCAGTGTAGAGGAATATCCAGTCAGGAATTCTACTCTTCCCTTTTTCTAGCTAGGTTCCTGGCCTGTCGGAGGTCCTTCCCCCTCCTACAGAATCGATCAATGTAGTCGAGATTGGACATCCTAGGGCGGCCCTTAGGTCTTCTGCCATTCGGGACGTAGTCCATGGTCTTTAGAGGATCTCTGTGGTTGTCCATCCTTATAACATGTCCAAACCACTTCAGCTGGCGAGTTTTTAGGAGCTGTTTCAATGGGGCTACGAATACTTTCATTGCGAACTCGGTCTCTCCTCTTTTTCCCAATCGTTCTCCGCAAAAATGTCATTCAGTTTTCCTGTGGTTCTGTTAGTGTTCAACTCTCCGCTCCATAAAAAAGTATGGACAGATACACTGTCTTGAAGATGTGGAGCTTGACATCCTTGAAGAGGGAGGTAGGTCTCTTCCCCTACACAGTTTTTTATATCTGGTAGTAAACTGCGTTTGCCTTGTTAATCCCGTTTGATATTTCTGCGTCAACCTTCCCAGATCTGTCTATCACTACTTCTAGTTCTTCTCCATCACAGTGTATGTGGCTATCTTCTTTCTTACTAAACTTTTCTTGATTGTAAATAAAAAAAGTTTAATTTCTGTTCTCGAGATTCAGTTTTATACGAGTTTTCTTTTGGCGACATTTCGGTACTATTTTGCTTTTATAATCATGGAAAATTGATGAAAAATGTTATCTACCATATTACACAATCGACTAGTGATTGCTGAAAATGTGTGATATTAATTGTCATATAATGTATAACTGGTAGAAGAAAACAAAAATATGTGTAATTATAACCATTTGACTAATTTGCATCAAGTTATTTTCTATAAGTGCCATCATAAGATATTTATGTGAAGAAAAGTACAGTTAATAAATTTATTTACTTCTAGTTATTCTCTACTTTCTTCATTCTAATGTCACTTTATCCTGCTACGGCTAATCGGAATATCTTTTAAATTAATTAAAAATTGATTCTTTTCTATACATTTATCATTTGATTTAAAGTATATTGTCGCATGTAATTAAGAAATATTTTTTACCTAGCAATCGATTAAACCTTGTACTTATTGAAATTAATTAAAAACCTTTTCTACTCTTGAATATTTTATAATACCATTTACAGAAAATAACCATAGACAATTAGTGGTCAGGTTTTTATTTCTTAATTATTCAAAAACATTTTTTTTTTAATATTTCAGCAATATTCATTGGAATTAATTTATTTGTTAACAGAATTAAATCTCTTATGTTTATAAATTAGGAATTATGTAAACGTGTGCTTAATTCTATTAAGGAATTTCAACATATGTTAAAAACTGTTAACAATGATTAAACATTATAAATAATATAATGACGTATATCAAAAAGATCCTAAAATTGAAAGTAATGTTCAATGAACATTCTTCCTCGTGTATACATCGCAAAATTGCGAGAACACGGGGGATATGGGTTTGGTGAAGAGAACAGATTTGTCCTAGGTAGGGAGCGACCCCGGTGGCTCAAATGTTTAGAGCGTTGCCACGGTAATGCGAAGATCCGGGTTCGAATCCCGGCTGGGGGCAAATCTTTTCTCCTCAAAATAAAAATATTTAAAAATTAAACCAATGATTAAAACATTATAAAAAAATGTAATTCATGTGGTAAAGAATTAATGTCTGGTTTTGCAATTCGATTTTAATGTGAGAATATTTAAATTTATTTTGCATTCACTTTTATAAAATGTGTGAATCAAGAATGTTAATGGTCCATATTCAGTAGTGTTTATTTTATTCTTTAATTCGTAATATTAATGCGTAATTGCTAAATACATTCCCATGGAATATATCAATGCTGATTCACAAAGACAAGATTATGTTTAGTTAGAAAATTAAAATATTACTAAATAAGTTTTTAATTAAAACTGTGCGTATTGCACCAGAATAAATTATTTTTTCATTAAAGTTATTTTAAAGGAATTGACAAAAAATAAATCATAAAGCCAAATAAGAAACGATTTAGTATTCTGGATTTTCATTTATAATTAATTGGTTTATTAATGCTTCTGATTGCTATTTCTGTGTTGAATAAAACGCATATTAATAATAGTAGTCATAATTAATAATTCCAAACAATGTAAACAATTTTTGTTCTAAGGCCTTGATCAATGTCCATGTTATTTTATTTATTTGTTATGAGTAAATTCATAAACAATGTAAATGTTTAAAAAAGTATTATCTGTAATTAGCAAAAGTAATTGTAACTGACATTCCTCATAGACCAGTAAGGGTAGCTCAGTTTGTTGCTGTGCTGAGGGTCCGAGGTCTAAATGCAGTTATGGCAAATAAATTATTAAATCTGTTAATAAAAACTGACAAACCCTTTTAGACCTGCAAACCATACTGAGGCTCATTCAGCCTATATAGGGTACCCTTAATGCGGTCGAAGGTGATCACGGACAAATCACCTTCCTGCACAAACGTTGTCTTGGAAACTATCTAGGTTCTACTTCTAGACCTTTGGTTGGTTATTTAAAAAAAAATATTTATTTTCCCTTGATTAAACTTGGTGTACTATAGACTCCTGGAAAATGGTTGCAACTGGTTCGTGGCGGTATTTTCATAGAGTTAATAAGCTGTTTTATTCTTCCATTTTGTTCGAGATATAACTCTTCCCTTAGGTTTAGAACAAGGACAATCATTAGCTATATGTCGGGATAAATTTATGTGTTGGGGTAATTAGGAGGGCTATCTTGGAGACAATTAGACCTACCTTCTTGGAATTAGTCTTCACTACTTCAATTTGCCCTTCCCGGAGAATGCTGTCGGATGGGTTTTTTCATCGGACATGCGGGGATCAATGTAGGTCTGCCGGTGGTGAATTTCGCAGATTAATGTACATTGTCTACTGTAGTTTTTCTTCCTAGCGTTCCTTCGAGTATTTCCAATTTCATGGAAAACAATGGGTTTTCTTCTTCTGAACCTGGAACAATCAAATTAAGATGTTAGTTCTACCTTCTCGGAAGGGGGCTTCGTTGGATGTCATTCCCACGCCGCTGTCAAGTATTTTCCCAGGCTATCTGTGTTAGGCGGCCATCAGCGTTGAATGGTGCTCATGTGCTTGGTGATTTATATTAATTTCAAATTTAAGGAATGAAATTATGAATAAAAATTTTATTATAAATAAATAAAAGACATTATATATTTTTTTGTTTCTCTCTATTGAATTAAATAAAGGTTTCCCACTTTTATAAATAAGACTTTAGAGTTTTACGGGATATATTTGAAAGTAACCTATCTAGGGCAAGGAATATTATAATCAGATAAGGTTATAAGTAATTTTTGTAGAATTTGGCCAATAAACATAGTAAAAACATGCCTTAAAAAATTAAACATGTACAGTTTAAAGTTACTGTAAAAAAAAAAAAAAGTATTAAGTTCGGAACTGTGAAAAAAAATGTTAGAACACCAAGAAATCGTTTTGAAAAAGATTGAAAAATATACAATTACTTTATAAAGTTTATTTAAATTAAAAATTAAATATAATAAATTAATTAACTAATTAATGACCTTTGAACAAACGAATTTAATTTTAATTATCATTGATTGATTTAATTGTTAGCATAATATAATAGAAGAACAGCCGGAAAATTGTATTTGTCTGTTGTCTAAGGGTGCTTTAGAATGTTTTTGTCGGCTACCGAAATTATAGTTTTTAATAATTATAGAATAATATTATTATAGAATAATATTATTATAGAATAATATTTTTTATTAATCGCCGACTCAATTTCTTACCGAATTATTCATCACGTATTTCCTCGATAGATAATATATCAATCACTGTTGGAATACAACAATGTAACTAGTTTTATTTATTTTATTTGTTATTGATTTTATTAATTTTTAAATATTTATAAAGAAAAGATATGCCCAGTACCGGGACTCGAACCCGGGTCGCCCAGATCACTAGTCTGGAGCTTTACCAATTGAGCTATCCTGGCTCGCCCCCGGGCAATATATATTTTTTGAGTCCCGGTCCTGGACGTATCTTTTCTTTTCAAATACAAATATTTAGTAATTAGTTTTAATATAGGCTAGATTACTTTACTATCCACTGTTGATGAAAATATGTATACAATATATATTTTATATATTATAATGTAAAACAATATGTAATAATTTTCCTTTTAAGTTAATACCCAGGGAGAAGGGGTTTCTATTATGATCAATACGCTTAGAAATATGTAAGTATATAAAAATAACATCCAATTAGTAAGTTTTTAATTACTATGTTAATCAAAAAGTATATTTCTATGAACAATGGTAGTAAATATATTTCATATTCTTAAGTGTGCTACCGATCCTTTAATAAATTAGATATGTATTTATAATGCTTATTTAAATGCTTATATAAACATTTTACATACAATTAATAATATATATTTGATTTCATTTATATACTTGGAACGTTCTAATTGCGATTGAATACTGAGTGTTTGTCATATTCCTAATACAGGGAACACTGGGAGTATCCATGGCAACCAGAAGATTCCAGCTGTTATTAGACTAATGTAGATACTTATAAACTTATTTAATGTTTATGTTCAAGTATAATTGTTATCAATTTAATATAATGTTCAAATATCTACAGTGATTTTTTATATCATAATAGTGTTGCTGAATGTAAACCTACCTCTGTGTGGCGACCTTCAGAGGAGTAGATCAGTTCGCCAATTAACATATTCGCCTTGTCCCATTTTAGAATAAAGTTTCCTGTATTCTTTACAACATCCATACATTATGATTAATACTATCATACATTATTGCCTTTATTGGTTATTGAATTGTTAAATACATATGTGTTTTATGTATATTTAAGAGACTCGAATTTCTTTAAAAATCTTCAACAAAGATATCTGATTGATTATTTCGGCTGTCAAATATTCATATTATGTAATAAAATCTAGTAAAAACATGGCATTATTTGATATTACAATATGTTTTATCGAAAATTCTTTTTGTGAAAAAATCTAATTTCAGTTTTCAGTAGGAATATAATTTTAAGGTTCAAATAACCATGCTTCTCAAAATGTTCTGTGTCTTTTTTGTATATGAACCTCTTAGTTTAAAAAAGAAAAATTCTACCATACTGAAGTGATTTACGTAAATTTATTATACGCTTTAAATGTAACAGATACTTTTTTTTTAATGCAGATTTTTTTAAATGTTCCTTGGTATACAATAGATTTTCGTAATAGTAATGGATTTAATATTTATGCTAATGGGCTTAAAGAATGTTTGAAGTCAAATGAAAGGTATTTCATTGATAAAAATTAAGATAGAGAAAAATATTTTTTTTTAAAGTTATTTCTATATGGAATAAAAGATTGAAACTTATCAGCCGTTGCATGGGCATTAGGATACCGTACCACAGATGAAAATTTTTGAATAAGCCTTGCATTAGAAAAGTTTGTAATTTCGTTTATGTATGCATTGAGTGCATTTGCACTAAGCATTCCTATGTTAAGGTTTACATGTTCTGAAACATCTATTAATATAAAATACTCAATATGAATATTTTGAAAAAAAAAAAATTTCTGGATTCCTGAAAAAAATAATGCTTTTTCTGAATGTGATTATAACATCTGGTTGATCTTTGATAGGACCACCAAAAAAGTCAAGGCTGACTCCCAACACCTTGGATTTGGGTCAGATTGGAACAGACTTATTTCTTGGTTACTTTAGTTATGTAATCTATTATATAATGTATAATAGATATAGATTACATAATATATTAGAAAACTAAATCAATAATTTAAATAAAGATTTTATATTAGTTGAAACTGACTAAGTAGTTCATAAATCGGTTCTATATGCACTAAAAAGCAGCCATACAATTTTATCAATATTTACTTATAAGGTATCATTTGTAACTTGAATTCACCCTAATTTTTTTTTATTTATATACTAACAATCGAACTCTTGGAAAACCCTTCCTTTTAGATATAAATTTGACATTCAACCAGTATAATAATAAATAATATATAAATATTTTGTGAAGCAAAATCATATTTTAAAAAAATGAAAAATAAAATAAATTATTTTAAATGAAATGCCAATTTAAAATTCAATACTTAAAAATTATAAATATGCTAAATTTCAAAATAAATTAAGTTCTTTATGAGCATTAATACAGTAGAAAAATAAATTATTATAAAATATATAAATTCAAATTTTTATACATACAGATTTTTTATATAGGTTTAATACGTACCATTATATTTCAATAAATCTTTTCATTTTCTGTATTTATGTATACATTCTAAAGAATTATAAATATCCATTCTTACATGAAAAGTTTAAAAAATCCATTTTAAATACTTTTCTAATGATTATGCCTTAAATAAATAGAGGAAAAAAATATAAACTATTGAGTATTTTGGTGGGTTTTTTATTTTATTGACCAAATCATAAGCCAAATATTTCAAATGAGTTGTTAAACTTGAACCTTTTATCAAAAATTATATACTAAAAGTAAAGAAGCATAATCTTAAAAACTTCTTTTTATATATATTTTTTTTTAAATCTTAACTTATATTAAAACTGTCACGCTACGGCCCATGAAGAGTATTTGGGTTCAATACATGGTAGAGAATGAACTGGTTTCCCTCAATTAAGGATACACACTATATAGAGGCAAGGTGAGCTCCTGGAGGGTCTTAGATCCATAGGATCCATCCCATTATGTTTATTAAATATGGGTCAGGTGAATTTCAGTTTAATCCTTGAGTATAAAAAAGGGGGGAGATAAAAAAGAGTAATTAAAAAAATATGCCATGTATGGCATTCCAAAGATACATATATGTATGTATAAAAAATGGTATGCTTTGAAATGTTTGAGAGTGCCCAATCAAGTTAATGCTTGGACAACTTTTTCCGTTGGTCAATCAGTTAGCAGTGATTAAGTCGTGTGTCCATAAAGCTGGAAACGACCCGGTCCATCCGGGCAGTGGTTCGCATGATGGAGAGGAACGGAAGCTCTTGCGGAACGGTCGGAAGCGATATTTGCAAGAGATAAATAGGACATCATCGGCGGTGAATGTAGCGGCCTTGCAACCGCTTCCTCTTGCATCAGGACTCCTGCAGGGAGTGTCCTGTCATCAGCAGCTATCTCTGCACGTGCACCACACGTGTTCAGCTCACGTGAGCAGGTGCGCATAACGGTGTACCTCTTCATGTTACGATTCAAATATGATATGCAGAATATAAATAATAGGTTTGGAAATCCTGGAACTTATGCTGCTTTTTTTATTTTGTCATTAATCTTCAATGGTCTCAAAACAAGAAAAAAAAATTGCTAAAGCGGCTTGTTCGCAAACGCTTTATTTAGGAGATATTCACACCTTAAGATTTTGATGGTAAGAATTATTTAGGGGTAGTACATAAAAAAAAAACTAAAGTGATTTCCTTGAGCATTAAGACATGCTCGGGATCTTTATCCAACAGCAGACATTCCTCCATTGGAATTATTTTATAATTGTGAGGCACTTATTTCGAATTTTCAGTTTGGCTACTTAACCCTGAAACAATCTGTTTAAACTGTTTCCCTTATCAAAAGTTAGGTACTTGTGTATTAGCCAGTACTCATCAAATCTTATCTCATGTGATCTCTTCTTATCGCTCGTCTCATTTGATTTATTCCTGTGTGCGTTATTAAATTGTTTTTTTCTTATTCCTTTTGTCAACGCCTGTTTAAAATGAACAGATTAACATTTTGGGAATAGCCGTCTTTGAAAGAAGAAGTTGTGAAATACTTCCAGAAGTTCAGAATGATTCCAAAGATAAAATTACGTGAGAAAGGTCATCAAATGGATTTGGTAAGGATTGAAATGAAGATGTTTTCGTTGAAAGTTATGGAAAACATTTATATAATCATCTATTCCATCCTAATTTAACCTGGATTTCGCCTAGTTAGATTATTAGAGCTATCACTGTAGC
Source organism: Troilus luridus (assembly GCA_964056705.1). Lineage (NCBI taxonomy): Eukaryota > Metazoa > Arthropoda > Insecta > Hemiptera > Pentatomidae > Troilus > Troilus luridus. Next base: position 84,826,032 of record OZ057415.1, read on the forward strand.
ATCATCCGATTAACCCTATAGCAGTTAAACGCGATGTTAAATGAACAAACAACATTTATATAAGAAGACGAACGTGACTAGAGGAGTCCAGATTAACATATTATTATTATATTTTATATATTTAAATTTCCATTAATATGACCTGAATTATTAGTGTTCAGGTTATAAACAATGGAGGAAAGCAGTCCCTGGGTACCGGGTAATACACACGTTCCATAAGTTATACAAATAAATTCCCAAGAGTAATGACCAATCTACTAACTATAGCCATTTTAGTTTGAGGCGTGTGGAAAATGAGAAATTGATATCCGTTAAAGGAGTGCTATTTATTCAGAGCTTTGAACGATTCATGGCCTATCGTTATAGAAAGAACAGAAAGTAAATTACCAGTTCAAAAAAGAATAGAAAAAAAAATTAATGATCCGCTATCAATGGCTACAAGATGGACAGGGCCGCGCTCGAAGGGCAATTCCTCATTTTTCCTGTTTTAAAAATAATCTGTTCCCTCTTGTGGGTTCTTTGCTCCACATCTTATATAATAAGAATTGATATATTTTTTTTTTTGTGGAGTTTTCTCCGTTTCCAATATTCCTTCATGCGTTCACGGGCACGTTTCTTATAGTTGTCCAGCTTCGTCCTGCCTTCTTTGGCCTTTCTTCATCCTCCTGATTTTTTGACTTCCTTAGTCTAGTTTTTCGTTGTCTTCTTCCAGAAATATTAGAGCTTTTTCCTCTACTAGTATCCGACATCCTGTCCACTTTCTGGTAGATTTCTCTATTACTTCTCAGTTTCCATTCGTCTTCAGTCTGAACTGTACCCATAATTATTCCTAGAAATCTTCCTTCCAGGACTTCCAGGTTTTTGGGACCATAGTTCATCGAGAGACATTCACTGGTGAAGAAGCATTCTGTTTTTACGGCAGTGCAATTAATGACATTATTATAATTTTGGAGTTCCTACAGAGCCACTTCATGTTGTTGTTATTATTTGTTGATCCATATTCCATCTCAGTTTTCAGAATTCGATCTCCAACTGTGCCAGATATCAGTGTTTTTTCTCCTTCAATCCAAATTATCACCTTTTTAAAATTATATGTTGTAATAATTATTTTACTCAATTAATTATTTAATTTACTATTACTACTTAATTAATTATGTTACTATATTTCAATTATTTTACTCAACTTTCTCGATGGAAGAATTAAGGCTCGTAGAGCACTGGATTAACATACTCCATGCCCCGAGTTTGAGACCGGCTGTGATAGTAAATTATGTATTAGCAGCCGTGGACCTGGAATTGACCAGTTCTGTAATGTGGGTACCCTTAATTAGTGGAAAAGCATACTGTTGAGATCATACTGTGTTCAAATCATTTAGTATTGAACAATACCATTCATGTATTGTAGTTGTACAGTTTTTTTATTTAGATCAATGGTTGGTTTATTTATTTAACTTCATTTTATGCTATCATGGCTATTCGGACGATGCTACAGTGCGAGTCTTAAATTTTGATTAAATATGTCAGAGATCTTTAACGAGTACTTGACACTCCATAGGCTTTGGTCTAGGCAGTTTTACATCCCCTCCGAAGAATGGGCCACCTGCTAAACAGTGTCTATTTGATTTTGGTTGGTTTATTGCGATTATATTCTCATTAAATATTCAGGATCTATTATTATTTAAATTGTTCACAAGTCGAATTATTCCTCCTCCCCAATTCTCTGCTCATATGATCTCATTACGAATTTCTGAGGATAAGGGGATCTCTAAATTAATCCTAATTAGCCTCATCTTGAGAACACACTGGCGATAACACTACAACAATCTGCTAATAACATTGTTATAGAGTGGTCGAGATGGCGGAGACCCGGTCGTCCACTTTGAGATAACTGGTCGGCTGCTGTAGCAAACTGGTTCCTACTTGTGGCCTAACTATTCGCATAACTACTCTTCCTCGCTCAACTCAAATACTCTAGATTTTATTATCGCTATGGCTAACTTCTATGTCATCCCGTTCGTGTGGGTTTCGTAATTCTGATTTAGAAATTCCTATAATTATTCCCTGATGTCTTTGGGGGCCTAGATACACTCTTCCTTTCGAAATGACTACGCAAGAGCGATTTATACTTGAATTAATGTCATTAAAATTTTTGTTAGTAAATTTTTTTTCAATCTGACCTACACTTAGACAGCTTTGGAGTGTTGAAGTTTTTGAATACATTTTTATTCGAATAATTTCTTAAGTATATATATTTTTTCTAATAAGGAAGTTACTTATTTATTATTGTAAACTTTTCGTTATTTTTGCCTTCTCATGAATAACGAAAAGTTTACAATTTTAAATAAGTTTATAATAATAAATGTTTTATAATGAGTCATCTATATATCATTTCGGCCTGAATTCATCAAATTCATTAACAATATAAATTTCGAAAAGTCGACCTCAAGTTAGTAATATTTATGCGTCGTAAAGCAATTTTTATAATTTAAATTTTGTTAATTCTAATAGGATATAAGAATTAATGTTTTTTTGTATGGATTTTAATTATCAAATATTTTGTTAATCCTTATTGTAAAAATGCATTTAAAGGCAGATAGTATGGAATGTGCCAATGAATAAACGGTCCTTTCAAAGAGTTAGTTTGAAAGGGAAAAAAATGGCGATGTTTCAAAAAAATATTTTTCGTATTGGAAGATCTTTGTAAAAACATTGAGAAACTTTAATTTAGTGCACCAGTATAAATTAAATATTTAATCCAAACTTTACTAGCCCATACGGTATACCTTTCTTGTTCCCATTATAAATTTCTTTTAATCAGATTTTTGTTTTTCATTTATTTTTTTAAGTAATATGTACAGAATTTCAAAAATATTGCACAAGATAGCTTTACCACGCTGTACTCCCAGAGTGGCGAGCCTTAAATTTGTCTTTTATTCCGTTTTTATAAAAAAAATTACTAAAAAACGATTATATCAAAGGCGTTGATGACCAAACGGTTTTACGACTCTAATTTGGAACAACCGATCAACCAAATATTGCACAAACTGCTTACATCATTATTTAAATTATTATATTCTGGATTTAAAATATAAATTTGATTGGATTTATACAACTGAATAAAACCTGAAAACAGTTTTCATTATGTACGGAGAATTTCTAAGTATAAATGATAAGTGAAAAAGATGCTTGTTGAAGAAGTTGTGAGGCATTCAGATGGCTCAGTTTCTCTTTAGTTTTTATGTATTAATAGCTCTTGTTTTCTTTAGTTTTTATGTATTAACAGGTTATATAAGTAAGCGTCTCAGATGCCACAAACGGTAAAGAAAATGTCACAAACAATAAATAAAGGTATAACTGTAACTTTAAAAGGAAACGGGCTGGAAATAAGCGGCACCCGGGATACTCGTTTGAGGGACAAAAACAAGGACTTGTGTGAGCGGCCTTCACAAGGATAAGTCTCGAATAAATCCTTCCTTCGGCTATTACACGTACAATAACCAATAGCAGTTGATACCATCCTCTTAGATAC